>JAIKVD010001380.1:0-11279 GCA_024679075.1 Phytophthora uliginosa | reverse complement strand
AAGCTGCAGGGCGACCAGTCCCGCAGCGGCGTCCTGTTGGCGCAGGAGAAGGCGCGCTACAACCGCCGCATCGAGCAGGTGTACCCGGCGTGGCAGGAGCAGCTGCAACGCCAGCGTGTGCAGAAGCTGAGGGAGCTGGAGGACAAAAAGAGGGCCGTCGAGAGACGACGATACCTTGCCAAGAAGGTCCTGCTGTACTGGTGAAAAGATTGGGATCGGAACTGGGTAGTTGGTTACAGTTTGTTGTGCGCTGTTTGATGGGTCGTTGCAGAGCTTTGAGAAGGAGCAGACACTGGACGATTTGATCCGGAAGACGGTGCGTTGGCTGTCATTGGTGGCTGGGTGTGATGGTTTCGGTTGACGATGCTTTGTTTCCTCCAGCGCCATGAAGTGGAGATGGCTGAGAACTTGGAGCAAAATGAGCTGTTCGAAAGAGAGCTGTTGCGCACACAGAGTACGAATCAAGGTAAGCGCCGTCATGATCTTGACATTACCGACGGTGAAGACTAACTGTTAACCTGCCCAACAGCCAAGGAGGTTGACCAGAGTATCCGTGAAGTGGCGTTGGATGCTAGGAGCTATCTTCAGCAGCAAGTAGCGAAGCATCTAGAAATGATGCCTGAAGTGGACGAGGAGCTTGCAGGTATGGTGGATTAATGTGCGACGTGGAGGAGTCCTAACTTACAACATCCTCTCCTCTCACACAGAAAAATTGTCCGAAACATTCTCGCCGCGGAATACGCTACGTGCACTACGAGAAGGCAGCAGGTTCGGATATCGCCTCCAGGCTTATATCGACATGTCGCTTACTTACATTAATTCGTGTTGTCTAGCTCGCTTGCATTCGAGGAGAACCAGCCATACGAAGAAGAGAAACCTGCACGACAGATCCGAGTGGAAATTCCAGCGCGAATGAACACATCTACACTGCCCTACTATCCGGATGTAACCCAACAAGGCCCAAATCAAGCATTTCACTATGATGACGTCGAGTTCCAAGACGACTATGATGATGAGATCGCATGCGAGTTCGACGATAGACCAGCGCATCCCAATCCCCCAAGGACTGAAAGGCGCGTAGCGCAAACGATCACAAATGCTGGGAATGGCTACATCACATTCAAACAAAGTGTTAACAGCCACCAACCAGGTTTCGTGGCTCAGCGTGATCAGCCACCAGCTACTATGTTCAAAAGCTTGGACACTGAACCTGGTGCCACCGCTTCGGAGACAGCGTCTTACTACGGGAATGAGCAACAGCGTGCTGCGTTATCCAGCGTTCCTATTCGCAATGAAAAGCATAACAAAACCGTCGACGTGCCGCGTGAAAGGGTTGATATCTTAGCAACATTGGTGACTGGGACGCTAGAGCCTATTCCCGAAGCCAACGAGACAATATCTTCTGGTGGAACAAGTCCCATGATATCGAGCAAGCCGATTGCTGATAACAACATGACCGATAGGTTAAACGGACGTGAAAGTGCTAGTATCAGTGGAAGTAGCGCAATCGACTGCATTGCCCAAACAAGCCCTCCAGTTCAAACTACAAGTAATTCTTCAATTTCAAGTAAAATCGAGGAGAATCGGGTAGCAAGCTCACCTGATACCCCAGTCGATGGCTCACTGCAAGCCGATGAGGAGATTAAACTACCTGATGAACACCAAGCACCAGAACCATCCATCAACGATGCACAACATCTATCAGCTACTATCGTGTTGGAGTCCAAAGAGGCTTTTGACATTGCTGAAAACACTCCAAAGATCCCCAATGGTACCCCATTACAGGATTTACAGGACAAAATTCCCCCTAAGGAAAACCCCGATGAAGTTCCTAAAGCGAATCATGAAACTTCTCTAAGCACCAATGGTGATAATTCGCTGATTCTCGACGACGTGAGCTCCTCAACCAGTCCAAAGACTGAAGACAGCGTAAGCATGGACATGGCCTTGATTTCGGAAAGTTTATTTGAGACGAAAGCTGTGTCTGCCGAAGCAATGGGTGCTAACCGAACTATTGAAGTTGCACCACACGCATCACTGATTAATACCACTGAAGATGATCAAGAGGTCGAAGAAGGCCCAAGCCATGATAAATCGAGAGAGATCGACTTGCTCCCTGGCACCAAAACATGTACTATCACCGACACAATCGATGCAAGTCTTTCGATCACGACCAAAACACCTGCTCTGGATGAAGCAGTCGAGGATGCAGAAGCAAGCGTCAACAACGAAGTTCCGATAAAAGTACCAGAATCTCCACCAGCGTTAATTGCTTATACCACAGATTTTTTGGAACCGTTTTCGCCGGCAGCCTCGACGCCAGCCGATGCACAATCAGACGAAAATGACATGCTGCTAACAAGTATGCAAAGTGACGACTTTGACTTGGCTGCAAATAACAACGTGAAGGCTATTGCAGAAATTGCGGCCACGAAGTCAAGCATACCAACTATTGAAGACAACCCCGATACAACTAGCGTCACGGCCGTCGTAGATTCTGTTGAATTTCATGCGAGTGCCCCTGAAACCCCAGTTCCCGCGGCAGTATTGGAAGAGGTATGGTTGGCTTCGATCACACATTTGATGCTGGCAACACTTAACTTACAACCTGTTACTGCATTTGTAGACAAACACTGTATCAATCACAGAAAAGCTGTCGCCAGTGGACCGTGTGAAGGCACTTGGCGCTTTGATCAGCCGAGTAGAGGAGGGTGCAGCTGAAGGAGACACGCTGGGTGGATCTACCGACACAGGTTCATCAAACGAGTCAAAACGCGACCTGCTCAAGTAAGTGGATGAAGACTGTATGTTGGGTTCACCTAATATTAATTGCAATGTAATGTTGCCAGGATGGCGGTGGGGGGACGAAAAGCGCAGATAGCGTTCTTCGGCTCCGACATTTGCTTCGAGCTAATCCTAGATATCTCGCGAGACCTTGGGCCAGGTACGCACATATCGAAACAATGTGACAGAATGGCGGAAAGTACTGACGCTTGCTGCTCACTCTACAGTGCTTTTCCCACCTAAAGCGTTTGAAGGAATCATGAACGACCAGAAGATTCGCAAACTCCACCAGAGCAACAAGGAAAAACAACTCGGTAAAAACACTTCGAAGATTTAGATGAGGCGTGCTTCTAATGTGTTTATGATGGCGAACCGATGCGCAGATCTGTGGAAAGCATTGTCGGGTCATTTGAAGCAGATCGTGCAGCTGAAGGCAATATCTTCGACTACTCTGGTGGATCTGTTCGTGACAGCGTTTCTGGCTCACGATCCGGACAATCAGCGATCGCAGCGAAAGGTATTCAATGAGTACAGCTTAGTATGTACCTCAAACTGTTGCACTGACAATTCGCATCGTAGCTCCGTGAATTCCTAGCGGCCGTGTGTGGAGGCGGTGGCAGTGGCAGCAGAACCCCCAGCCCACGCAAAGAGACCTCTCTAGCTTCTCCGCCGCCGTCCCCACCAAAACAAGAGCAACCCTCATCGAGCCCAGAGTCTGCCAAGACTGCCGATTCCGAAGACAGAATTAGGCCCCCTCCGATACTTCAAACAGCGTTCCTCCAGCGGCAAAGCCCGCCAAAACCCAAGGTTTTCGGAATCGCATCTTCAAGGTAAGTTTTGCACTACGCGCCTCTGTCAGATGGTTGTGCACCACGTTGACTATTTTGTCCGTCTCGTGTTACACAGCTTCAAGGACAGGTCAAGCGGATCTTCCGACGTGCTGGCGTCGATGAGCGCAGGCCCCATGAAGCTCTCCCAAAAGGTGCGTTGGCCTGCTCAACTGCGGTCGTGTCTTGCTCGCGGCCGAACTCTCACGCCTCGTCAATCATTGCGAGCAGTTGATGCGGGGCGGCAAGATGAACGACTACTCCGAGTTCGAGGAGGAGGAGGAGGTGGACCTGCAGAACCTCATCGGTACCAAGTCGGCCTTCGCGTCTGGTTCGTCAAGTATGGGCAGGGGTTCGTATCAAGCCGCCAAGACGTCCTCCACGGGCAAGTCAGCGGTTAAGAAGGCGGCCGCAGTCGAGGAGGAGGAGGACGAGTTCGACGCCGACTTCTAGCTTTCATTCGCGCACTGCAACCATTGCACCGGCTTGCCTCAGCTGGCTGCGCGATCGCACGAGGCGTACACGGGCGCGGAGGTGCTGCCAACAAACAGAACGCCAGTAAGACTGCACCTTGTCGTCGATTGCGCACGAAGCGACGCGCGTGACACGCGGTGCATATATCCGTTCTGCCAGTTTTCAATCACGACCACCCCTCGGCTATGCAAGGATATGCACTTTCAGCGTGATTCTGTAATTACGTCTTTTTACCGACTTTTTACAAGTACCTTGGAGCCCTCATCAACTCGAAACAGTACCTCCAACTCCCGTACGAAGGTCTATCGAATCTCACAGGACAGGACACTATATCTTCAGCATATCGACCATGTATGAAGATAGTATATAAGGTGTCACGGGTAGTAAACTGGCGTCGCCGACGGTACGGCGAATACATACGTGTCGCTCGCTGGTGCCAGCCCCCAAGATCCCGCGTGAGCGCTCATTCCCCAAAGAGTATCAAGAGAGAGAGACTAACTACTTCGTAGGAGAAGAGGAGGATCACGATGCGCTTCCTGCACCTGATCCGGCCCGTCATGTGCGTGCTGCCCGAGGTGGCACAGCCCGACCGCAAGATCCCGTTCCGCGAGAAAGTGCTGTGGACGATCATCACGCTCTTCATCTTCCTCGTGTGCTGCCAGATCCCGCTGTACGGCATCCAGACGTCCAAGTCGTCGGACCCGCTCTACTGGATGCGCGTGATCCTGGCCTCGAACCGCGGCACGCTCATGGAGCTGGGCATCAGCCCGATCGTGACCTCGGGCCTCGTCATGCAGCTGCTGGCCGGCTCCAAGATGATCGAGGTGGACCAGTCGCTCAAGGAGGACCGCGCGCTGTTCAGCGGCGCGCAGAAGCTCTTCGGCATCCTCATCACGCTCGGCGAGGCTGTGGCCTACGTGGTCTCGGGCATGTACGGCAACCTCTCGGACATCGGCGCCTTTAACGCCATCCTGATCATCGTGCAGCTGCTGTGCGCCGGCGTGCTCGTCATCATCCTGGACGAGATGCTGCAGAAGGGCTACGGCCTCGGCTCGGGCATCTCGCTCTTCATCGCCACCAACATCTGCGAGAACATTGTGTGGAAGGCCTTCTCCCCCACGACCATCAACACGGGCCGCGGCACGGAGTTCGAGGGCGCCATCATCGCTCTGTTCCACCTGCTGATCACCCGCTCGGACAAGCTGCGCGCGCTCAAGGAGGCCTTCTACCGCCAGAACCTCCCCAACATCACCAACCTGCTGGCCACCATGCTCGTCTTCGTCGTGGTCATCTACTTCCAGGGCTTCCGCGTGGACCTCCCCGTCAAGTACCAGAAGCTCCGCGGCCAGCAGGGCACGTACCCGATCAAGCTCTTCTACACGTCCAACATGCCCATCATCCTGCAGACCGCCCTGGTGTCCAACCTGTACTTCATCTCGCAGCTGCTCTACAAGAAGTTCAGCGGCAACTTCCTCGTGCGTCTGCTCGGTGTGTGGCAGGACGTGGAGGGCAGCGCCGGCCAGACGGTGCCTGTGGGCGGTGCCGCGTACTACATGTCGGCCCCCAGCAACTTGGCGCAGATCATGTACGACCCGCTGCGTTTCGTCATCTACGTCATCTTCATCCTCGGCTCGTGCGCGCTCTTCTCCAAGACGTGGATCGAGATCTCGGGCTCCTCGGCTCGTGACGTGGCCAAGCAGCTGCGTGACCAGCAGATGGTCATGAAGGGCCACCGTGACTCGTCCATCGTGCACGTGCTCAACCGCTACATCCCCACGGCCGCTGCTTTCGGCGGCATGTGCATTGGCGCGCTGTCTATGGTTGCTGACCTACTGGGCGCTATTGGCTCGGGCACCGGTATCCTGCTGGCTGTGACCATCATCTACCAGTACTTCGAGACGTTCGCACGGGAGCAGGCGGAGATGCCGTTCAGCGGCCTCTTCGGCTTCTAAGTGTCTCGCCCTAGCGAGGGCTCACTGCGATGCATCTATAAGTCATCTGGACTTGCAGAGCAACCGGCACAGCCAGCCAGCATCGACAACGACAATCAAAGGAGAGGAGAGGGCAGACTTCCCAACAGGGTTTGTTTGTTCCCGTTCAAGGAGTTCTATCAGGTGCTCTTTGCTGAATCAATAGTAGAATTTGGTTAGGATCATCAGCAAAAGTTGAGCGATCGAGGTGAGAGGCGCTTCCCCGCTGCCTGGTTCGGAGACGAGCGAGGCGGACGTCATCTCGGTCGCTCTTAGGTGCGCGATGGGATAGTTGGTCCTTTCGCTCCATTGGAGACGTTGAAAGTGTAGCTCGGGTGTGTGGCGCGCTCGGATGACAGAGCAGCTTTACATAAAGCAAAAGAAAAACTTCGTTTAACATCAGTCTTCTACCTAGCGGTTCTTGTGTGAGAATGGTTTTTGTTGTGCAGCTCAAACTCACAATGTTCGGCGGTTTGGATGAGCGGGTGGGCGACTGGTAAACTGCCGCGACGCGCCTGAGCTGCTGCTACCTGAGGAGTTCCCCGGCCCTGGACTGTAATCGTGGAAACTGCTGCTGTTGGTGAAGGAGTTGCTGGGCCCCCCACTACCATTTTGCACAAAACTACTTGAACTGCTGAAGCTGGTGCTGGTCCCATTACTGCCATCGCGACTCTGACTGAGCTGTTTCGCCTTCGCGCCTGCTTTCAAAGCTTTGTACCATTTGTCATACTTCGCAATACGATCGTCCTGTTTCACACGAATGTCCAGTTAGGCTATGCTATGCTCAAACTTCTCCAAGCAGCCTCGATAAGTGTGTGCACCTTAATCCTCGCTTCTTCCATCAGCTTGGCAATCTGATCCTCTTGCATTTTAATTTTGTCTTCCAGCGCCGAGTTACCCCTGCTAACAACAAACAGCAAGAGTTACTAGGTGACATTAGCGCCACGGTGTTTCAGATATCTGGATACATACCCTCCCGCATTGCTTGTTGGTGAACCTTGGACTCCACTATTTCGCTGCCGTCGCCACTCTTCAAGAGCCCTCTTGATCATAACAAGCTGGGAGTAAAGACAGATCCACAAGCACGCGTCAGCACTGCTGCTTTGCGGGGATGCTATGCAAAAATGCCCAAATGCACACCTTCTGATTGTAGTCCTTCTTGAAATGGTCCATAGATTCACGGATCTCGCGGTTTTCAGCTTGTACGTTTGTCAACGCCTCGCATTTCTAAGCACATACGCACTGTCAACTTCTTACATACCGAAGATACAACACATCATTTGCCGCACCTTCACAAGTTTGGTATTCTCGCTGCTAAGTGTCTTCACCGTGTTCAACAGCCGCACGATCTCCATCTTCTGTTGCGCGACCATCTCCTGGAAGCCCTCGTCACCAGTAGTTTCGTTCCCATTGCCCATAGAAGTTTGCCTATCTCGATAAGACATCGAGCCATTTCTATTCGGCGGTGTGCCACCCGACCTCCGCGGGTCCAACGGAGCTCGTCCCCCCAGCTGCTGTTCCATCAACCTGCCACGAAAACAAAACAAAAGCAAACCCAGTCAGCCATCAAAGTACATCCCAGTAAAATTACTGTTCACGACGCACCGTTGACGCTGATTCCTCATCCTGGACGCCACCGCGGCTCGCAACGTAGAACCTCCGTCCACCGCAGTCGCTACCACCCCAATCGTCGTTCTGTCAACCAAAACCACCGCACCAAATCAGCCCCCCCACTCGCACAACCCACACCCACCACCACCTTGTCACTTCCCACCTCGTCTTCGCCGGCAACAAGCAAAATGAATCCCCCAACGACGACGACAAATGGCGTGACGACATCAACAAGTTCTGAAAGACAGCACCACACCACGATCAGCCCTGTCTCTAGTACCCCCCCCACCTCTGTCTGCCCACCTTGTCCGTCGAGCCGGGACTCGACAGTCCGATCTCGTTGAGGCGTCTCCAGAGCTCCTCCATCTCCGCCGCCGCCACATTGAGCTGCGTCTCGGCCTTCTGCCCCTGCTTCGGGTCCGATGGCTCAGCCGCTTCAGCGTCAACTCCAGGCCCATTCTGAGTCTGCGTTTCCTCTGCGTGTGCGTCCTTCTTGTCCTCTGCTTGCGTCTTGGCCTCCTCCTCCTCCGCCTCTACAGGCCGCGGGTTCCTGGCGCGCGCCACCTTGGCCCTGTACTCGTAGTTTTCGGCCAACAGCATCAGCGCGTCGATCGTGCGCTGGTCCGAGACGCGCTGCGCCGCCTGCAGGAACTTTTCGCTGGCCAAGTGGCCTTCCTTCTCGGCCTGGACATACTGGGAGGGGGAAAGCGACGAGAACGCAGCGAATACAACGTCAATTTCAGTGCAACTCACTGCGTTCGGCAGGGCAGACGACGGGCGACTCGTACATCATCGCGGCGCAGCGCTTCCTCGGCGCGGACGGCGTGGAAATGCGCCTGCACGGCGGGCGCCGAGCTCTCGTACTCTTCTGATTCTGCGGCTTTCCACCCCATTGGCGAGATCTTGAGCTGAGTATGGCGCTAGAAGAAGGGTATGTATGAACCCATGTGATTAGGTGAAATGAAAGTGCATATTGACCAATTAGAGAGCATCAGTAATCTGCGACGTGTGAGTATTGCTGTAGCCATGTTTCCGGTGATAATGACGAGTGGCATATAGAGTAGCGAAACAGAGAAAATTGGCATCTAAGTGCATATGCGAAGATGGTGCCCCAGTGGGAATGGCTTTCGACGGGAACTTCGTTTGAATTATTCACTCATGCCACAATCCACATAGTGGATTTACCCGAGCGTTTGGGAACACTTTGGACACCTCGTCCAAGTTCCCCAACAGTTGCAGCATCGGTGTGAGCATATCCACAGTGTACTGGATGCTGGCCATGCGCCCCGCGTCTTCGTCCCAAAACAAGTGCGTGCAGCCATTCATGACGAATTTGTTGCCCAACAGTCTGGATGCAAGCCACGCGGAGTCTTTGGAGCCATTGCCTAAGTGGGGGAACGCATATCGAAGCGTGTTTTCCGTGATGGTGTGGGTGCCTCTGGAATAAGCGACCACCGTTTCGCCAGGACCACCTCCCAACCGCAGGAGCTGGATGTCAATATCCGGGTGAGAGAGGGTGAGTTGTCTCCAGCTCTTTAACAATATCTACACCGCACCCCAAGACCCCGATGACGTCGCTGGTCATCGTAGTCTGCAGGAAATTTCGATACACAGGAGATTCCACGGCTATTGTGCCGCCAGGGACGTTCATCGGCTTAGACACTCGCAGCCCATTCCGGAAAAGCCTAAAGTACTCAGCCGCGACACCCCACTTCGTTTCTCTGCCCGGCATGCCGATGGAGATGATATGACGCTGGAATCTGAGCTCTTGGATTTCTTGTTGAAGCCGTTCAATGTCGTTCTCGCGGTCCAACACTTTGTTGATTTGCTTGGACTTGAATGCGGCGCAGGCAGCAAGCTGCAGCCGATGAAAGCCCCGCCAAGGGCAGCACGGCATGCAGATGTCGTGGAGGCATTATCTGTATGCCTAGCGCGGGCACGGAGGCTCAAGCCGCAACGTGCGGCTTGAGCACGCACACCTGCCGTTAACGCTCATGGTGGCGGCGCGGTGGCGCTTAGCTCGGCGCGCTGGGGCAAAGCGTGTGTGCTGCGTCTGTGCACGAGCAGCCACCGCCTTGTTGCCTCCATCTGACATCCGGAAGACCGCCAGTGCCTGCGAGCAACAGGCAAGGCACGTAGCAGCGCAGGCGAGGCCGCCTCTAAGTTGAAGAGTAGAGTATATATTATTCAAGATAAAAAGAGTGAAGGTCAAATTGCTTCAGCAAAAATGGGCAACCATTTCCGAAATGGTTGGTCATTCTCGAAATGTTATGTCCGCTGGTGATAAAAATATGGTGGTCATTTCGCTCAAAAAATCACCACGAAAAAGCTAATCCTGACCCCGCATATGCGCTCACGGTAAATGGTAGGGCTGACCTCTTTGATTGCATATACATTTTGGAATGCATACATTGTGTGACGTGTGGACATTTAGCAAAACAGGCAGGTATTACCTCCATGAACACATATTTGGAACACCCAACTTAACAGCGTTGCATGCATACAAAGAGGCAGTCAAAGCAAGTGCATGTTTGAGCAATACAAAGTACAATATATTTTCCTCCATACACTAGGGCTCCGCGAAGGCTGGGATAGGAGCATTGAATTACGACGACAGATATACTAGCAGTTATATGATTATATATCGGAGGATACTAAGGTTCGCGCGCACGCACACTTTCCGTTCTCGCCCCTACGGATTACTTTTGTTTTTAATGCTACTACACAGCCATCTCCTGCGCCTACTTCGCAGCCGCAGCATCTGCCCGGTAATGACCCGAATGTCAACGTTTGGTTACGACGTCAAACGACACCACTTGCAAATACATCTATCTATGCCTACCGACCGTACTGTGTTGTCAGTCACATGCCATCAGTCTGCCCCGGACAAACAAACGGACAGCACGACAATTATCCTGTTTGGGCTGTGCTATCAGCACTACGTCGCTTCCTATCCCAGTATATACCACTGAACAAAGCACGACGGCACGACACGCAGCATCCAAAGAACAAGACAAATACATTCGGTCCTGAGTATACAACACCAACAAGTAGAACTGAGAGAAAGGCTGCTGTCGCCACGGACCATGCGCGTTACGACGCGCAAGAGACGCTAAAGTACATTACGAGCATGCACAGCGATGTCGACAGATCGTGGAGGCGCTGCTGCAGCCGTTGAGGGAGCGCCTCCGCGGTGGTCACGAACGTGATCAGCATCTGGTGCTCCGGGGCGCTACACAAAAGGCAGAACAAGAGCGGTTAGTCGAGCCCCGGACGGCGCATGAGGTGGGCACGTACCGGTTGACGAGCAACATGACCATACGGGTCTGGATGCCGTGGACATGCGCGTCGGCGTCGTCGAGCGCCTGCGTGAAGGCCGAGAGTCACGCAGGGTAGTTGTGCAACAACGTCAGTAGCGTCACCTTGCGCAGCGGGCAGTCTGCGCGTGGCTGGAGCGGCACTTGGCTGCCGAGCGAGGATGAGGTACTGCAGCTCGTTGGACACGTCAGCACGAAGGTGTTCGGCGACCACGTCGAGGCCGGCGTCCCGGGCCGCGTCCTTACTGGCTAGTACGGCTATGCCATGCGCGGCCTGCTCGCACACGATGTGGCAC
>JAIKVD010001379.1:0-11074 GCA_024679075.1 Phytophthora uliginosa | reverse complement strand
GGGTACTCTCGGAAGAGATAGGTCTTCACAGGCCCATCTTTAAGGCCCTTCATGAACGTGACGACCTTCGTCGCCTCGTCTATCGGGTTTGTCACGATGTTCGAGACCAAGTACCGCGCCCTTTGGGCGTAAGCATGCACGTCATGCTTGCCCTGTTGCAGATCGAGGAACTCGGCCCTCGATCGGAACTCATTTTGCGGGGGCTCAAACGCTTGTTTGAGCTCCTCCTTGAATCCCTCGTACGTGCTAAAGCACGTAGGGTCAGTGAGTCGGCGTCCATACGCCCAACTCCTTGCTCGTCCGCCAAGGCACGACATGGCGAACGCAACCTTCGACAACGGGTCGACGATACGTCGAGCCGTAATGGCAGTATCGACTTCGACAAGCCAACGGAGGAGAGGCTCGCCCTCTCTTCCAACGTAGCTGTTTACGTGGAGTTTCAATGACTCCACGCGCGGTGTGGACGGAGTCGACACCGTAGCGCGAGCAGCGGTCTCGCGCTGTTCCTTCATGATGAAACCCAGAGCAACCCCGTGTTGCTCTGTTGGCGATAGCGTGCGCAGCATCGTCGCTACCGCCGCTTTTCCAATGACCGTTGCCAGTCGTTGGAGCGCCTCCCACTCTGGGTCCGACTCCGCGTGCATCATGTGTTGCAGACGTGTTCGGGCTACCTGTGGACATGTTCGTGTCCACGGGCAGGTTCTCAGCCCCGCTGATTTGCAACAGGTCGTTAAGACTCTTGAGCGTGGTTGGACGGACTACAAAGTGCTACCAGGTGTAATGGGCTTACTTAAGCCCAATACTTTAGCTTACACGTGTGCGCACGTGTATGAGGAAGCGTAGAAGTATTTAACTTAGATTAAGTATACTTGTGTCCACAAGTATAGTTAAACCTAAATAAAGGTACTAATTAGTAGCTTGCTGTAAAATTGAGAACTGAATTGAATGTTAACTGTGGTTTCCTCCTAAAACTGATATCAATAAAGAGAGGTTCTGCCAACGAGTGGTTGACAGAATCTCTGGCCTAATGCATGACTCTTATTGGTAGAAAGATGCTGCTTTCTACCAATAGTATTGCTTCCTAATATGAATGGTGACCACAGTGTGATGTGGTCTACCTGAATGTATCCATTAGTGCATGTTGCACTAAGGTGGAGGTGAACCGAATGTGTAGCCCCGCTACACAGGGACTCGAACCCGGGGGAGCGGGCGAAACCAAACCACTTCGCCAAGACGAGCCCAATTTTGACAGACTAATTTTGAAGTTTTGCTGACAGACTAATTATGAACCTTGGGAGTTTTCATCGACAAGAATTTGTCTGTCCTAGACTAATTGTACAGCATACTAATTTTGAACACATACTAATTGCTGTAATGACTGTACCTTTTTAAACTTCCCAACACTCTTATTACGTAAACCAACATATTTATTTTACACTAACTTACCTAATAATATAATACATTTCTTTTATAACAACATTTTTTAATAAATTCCTTTTCCCCTCCGTTATTTTCTACTTTTTAACTTTAACTTTTTAAAATCATTTTTTTCATATATTCTAACAACTTAATTATAAACTGCTCTTAATATACTCTGTATAATGAACCTCCTCTTTACATGTTTTAACATTTTCATGATATCCTTGCTGGGAGTTGCTGCAGCTGCTGATGACGAGAACATTGATGCTGCCGGTGTTGTCTACGAGTCTCACGGCGTAATATCTGGGTCCTCCGCGGAGTCGCAAAGAATACAACCGCCCCTGTGGGGTTCCTAACCGGGATTGCGATCCGCAGGGATAGGGGAAAACCTCGGGGTCGTGAAATGGTCGTTCCTAACACCCATCCAATAAAATGCCGTGAAAGCGATGCTACGAAAAGAAATATAATAGAAAAATGTGTTTATCTCGTTAAAGTGCTCTCTACGCATCGATATGAACGTTAAACTTGAGCCAGTTAATGTTATGCTTAGTACACGAGCACTACTTCGATACACCAGTCCGTTGTGATGCATCAACGGGCTGGTGTCGCTTTCAAACCGCTGCGCGATCCAACGATCCCATTAAGGTTGTGATCCGGGAATGGTTACACTGTACAAAACGGAAATAAGTGGAGACATATTGACCAATCACAGGCCAAATTTCGGCCGGTTAAGAACGCCCCTTGGATTCTATTGCGAATTCCTCAGATGTCGTGAAATTCAGAGTACCGGTACAGCACTACCCACAGTTCTTGCTGCAGATCTCGCCGCTGCGCCCGGCGGCTACAAGCTTCACGCGGCCTCCGATCTGGAACGACTCCGCCTGCTTGACCAAGCCCGCCAAGTCTGGAAACGCCATACCCGTACTCTACTCAGCAACTTGCCCGCCGAGACAGATTCGACGTATGCGAACACTACTTTACCGCTGTGGATGGCTACTTTAGCCCTACTATATTTTTTAAATCTTATTACTTTTTTACACACTGTTAAACATAGAATGTTTACACGTACTTGTATATGTAAATATATATCTTTAACTTTTTCCATCGTCATCATTTATACAATATCAATTACATTTTTATCGTTCAAATCAAATTTTACTTTTATTTATCCTTTTAATTATTATCTCACAATTGTGGTTGTACCATAGCGCTTTTAGCGTTCTTAACTTACCGGATTTAGCGGTTTTCGCGCTCTCTTACTTTTTTTTAGCGGTTTCTGCGTTCCCCAGCTACCGTTTTTACGGTTTGCGAGTTCGCCAGCCACCCGTATGAGTTATGCAACTTGTGTAGTCGTGCATTTTAGGTCGTGTTCGCGATGGACTTCATTTTGATAGAATGAGATTTTAATGGGATCTAAAAATATCTCGTCATTACAGCAGCGAAATTCGAACGAAGTTTCGAAGTTCTGTGTTCGCGACGAGACAACCCTGGACTTACATTTTGATTATCGGGCTTCCCCTTTGGATAGTGGTGGCCATGGACTAATCATCGTCGCCTGCGTCCCCCTCCTGTATGCCCACAGCACCTCACGCGAGACTCAGCACGAGAAAGCTGTGCGACTACTGGGACTGACCACCGCCGGCAGGCAGAGGTTCTTCGAGGCGATACATGTATCACAAAACAGGCGCTTGTTTCGCGATCACTTCCGAATGGATGCTGGAGCTTTCGATGAGCTATTTGTGCGGTGCCGACCATTTATTCGTGACACTGTCCGAGACCAGCGTGAGGTTCTAGCTGTAGCACTTCATTGGATTGACAATGCAGCCACTTGTCGCTCGCAGGTAGTTCTTTTCGATATCTCTTATTCGACGGTGCACAAGTATCGGACAAGGGGCGTCAAAGCAATCGTTCAGGCACTCGACAGCTCAATGGATATCCCCACGAGTGTACCGGCAGACTTCATACCGTCTCATCCTTACTACGACCAGGCTCTCGGAGCAATCGATGGCACGCATTTTCGAATTGAGGTAGCGCGCGAAGATACTTTCCGGTTTCGCAATCACAAGGGATTCATCACTACCAACGTTTTGATTTTTAGCGACTGGCATATGAACGTGCGGTTTGCATATGTGGGTGCCGAGGGGAGTGCGCACGACGCTACCGTTCTTCGTTGGGGTCGATTACTAGAGCGTATCCCGGATTGATTTCTACGTATTGGGGGATGCTGGTTACGGGATCAATGAAAAAGGCTTGACCCCGTACCGAGGGGTGATATATCACTTGAAAGAATGGGCTCAGCGTGCATCGGGTCGACTTCAAAATGCAAAAGAGCTCTTCAACTTGCGCCACGCAAAACCACGCAACATTGTGGAGCGTGATCGGTATACTGATGCGTCGATTCAAAGTGCTTCGTTCGTGCATGGATTTCGATATGCTGATCGTCAAAATGGTGATATTTGCCTGCATAGCAACCCACAATTTTATTCGTGACTACGATGCTAGCGACCTTGGTGAGGACTTTGCGCGGACCCGACGGGAAGCTCGTGCGGATGAAGCAGTAAACGCAGGAAGCGACGTCATCCCATTTGACTTTAGTTCAGCTGAAAACTGGCAAAGCTGGATGGCAGCTGCGATGTGGGCTGAATATCAAACATTCCAACCTATGGACGATGCCGATCTGTTGGTGGATGACATTGAAGAGGAATATATCGGCTGCGATAGTAGCAGTGACAGTGACTAGTGCTTACTTGGCGCTATCATATTTGGCTCCACATGTTTTGTCTCGCCGATCCGGTGTTAGTGTCTGACGATTCTGTTGACATATTTACTGGCTGTATGCTCTTATATACCTTCCTGCAGATTCTTTCATTAAGTCAACGTCGTACATCATAATAGTAAGGCTTGTAGTGTCTTCTCCATGTATTAGTTCGTGCTACTATTACTCATCATTGCATCGTTACGTGATGCCAAAACAAATTGAACTCAAAACATGCAAGTGTAGCTCTCAAGCGAATGAAACCCAGCTGATGCCGATGGTCGAATCCCGGTGTCAAGACCCAAATGCGCCGCTTAAATATCGGCCTGCAGCTGGCACTCGTCGTCATAGCCAAAACGACTCATTGATCCCTTCCTCCAGCAACGGACCGCTAATCGCCATCTCCTGCTGCAACTTGAACTGGAAGTACATATTACTGCGCCATCGCGGATGCGGCGAACGCTGGCAAGGCGCTGCTTGTTGCTTGGAGGGCCTGCGCTTGTCGTCTCCGTGATGTCTTGGGGAGCATCCATATTGTCGTCTTCATCGTCTGACGCCATCTCAGGCGTCGTTCCCTCTTTGGCACAGCAATGCGGAGTTGTAGATGGGCCGGCAGCTACAGCAGGTTTCATACGCCCCAGCAGCGTCTTCCTGGTATCGGCTTCGGCGCCAGTAGCACGCAGATCACCTCAAGTCAAAGAAATCCATTAGTATTAACGCATGACGGTGTGTCGAAGGTTGCTGCGGCGACTCACCTGCGATCATACTGCAAATAACCTCGTGCTCAAAGCCGTCGTCTCGAAGCTGAATGACTTTGCTGCGTTGCTTCTTTGGCTTTGCTTCGATGAGAGCATCCCATACGTCGTCAGGAAACGTGAGTTTTCCCCTGGTGGGGCAGACACCAACCCCGCTGAGGCCCTTGATTTCCTTGTACAAGTCGTGGTCGCGCATGAAACGGTCCAGCTTGGACTTGTATTGCGCTGTCACACACATGAAATTGCATATAATCAATCCTCCCGGGCACACCAGTCAGGTCGCTCCACACGTTTGCTTTCAGCTCGCTGACGCGTACGATGAGGACGCCTCTACTCCGGTATCATCCGGTCTCTCAGCGATCCTACGACAGAGACGCTTGCGAGTCTGACGCGCCCAACGCGTGACGTAATCACGCGTTACGATCTCGACGGTGATCTTCTGACGTACGCCATCGACACGTTCGACACGCCGCGTGTAGTCATCCTCGTTGATGACGACCTTCGTGCTCGACTGGTTCATGAGCACCACGACGCTCCGACCTGTGATCATCTCGGGCGCGAGAAGATGTTCGCAGCTCTGTCCCGCGATTCTTCTGGCCCCGCATGTACAAGTGGATACGGAAATGGGACCGATCCTGCGAGATCTGTCAGCGTGTGAAGCCTGCAGCATCGAAGCGGGCTCCGCTTCGTCCGCTCCCCATCGCCACAGGCGCGTGGTGATCCGTCAGCATGGATTTCATATTCGGTCTTCCACGCGACGCCGAGGGCCGCACAGGCGTCGTCGGCTTCGTCGACCGCTTCAGCAAGATGGTCCATCTTGTTCCAGTCGCAGCTGAAGTGACCGTCGACGCGTCGGCCGAGCTATTCCTCGACCTGGTGTTCCGCCACCACGGTCTTCCGGTGTCGATCGGCTCAGATCGCGACCCCGTTTCACATCCGCGTTCTGGACGCGGCTGTCCACGTTGTTGGGCACTCGCTTGATCATGTCGACGGCGGCCCATCCATAGACGGATGAGCAAACGCGTGAACCGCGTTCTTGAAGACGTCCTGTGCAGCTACGAGACGTCCTTCGACTCCTGAAGCTCCTTCTTGCCGATGGCCGAGTTCAACGGGACCCACGCGTCGACGGGCCTGACGCCGTTCTTCGTGAACAACGCGCAGCACCCGCGCGTTCCAGCTCTTCTAGCCGTACGGAGCTCCGAAACACCAGCGGTCTTCACTCTTGGTGAGGGAGGAATGGAACCGACAACGAAATCGGTGCAGACGTCGAGTAATCCCCCGCTGGTCCCGTCAGCCCCCAAGTCGAGTATGCTGGATGCTTTAGCCGAAGGTCACGCCCTTTACGGCGTGGCATACGACGAGTTCTCCGCAATTCCCGAGGCCATTCCCGCCGCGTCTGCCGCCGACAATGCAAACTTCACTCCGAAAGCGGCTCCGACGCTGATCGACTCAGCAGCAGTGTCCGACTTCCTGCTGTATTACCAAGCCGTCACGCGGTTTGTTCGTGACGCGCTCCAAGCCGCTGTTGACAAACAGAAGTGAACGCAGACCGGCGGGGCCGGAAGAATATGTCATCCTTCCGGCGAGGCGAGTGAGTACTACTCTCCACCGACGGCATCCAACGCACCGCGATTACGAACTTGGGTGCAAACAAACTCGCGCCACGCTTTATCGGGCCGTTCAAAATTTTGAAAGTTATCGGAGATACCTACACGCTAGACATTCCTACTGCGATGCGGCTGCATCCGACGTTCTACGTCGGGCGCCTCAAGCCGTACGTTCCTGCGACAATTCCTGCGCCGGAGACAGCGCGTCTGCGGCCAGAGCGTAATCAAAGACGCCCTGCCGACGACGCTGGCGCCGCGTCGGCCAGAGACCTCGCTCTTCACGCGAGAACGTAGCCGAGCGTGGCCCTCCGCAGATGAGCGTCTCCAAATGACGAAGCTGCTCCATCATCTCGTGCCGCTCCTGCTCCGACCGAGTCACAGCAGCCGCCGCACGCTCGCTTGCAGACTCAGCGAGGTTCTGAGCCTCCATCGTGTCGACCCTCGCCTGGTCAGTCTCCCGCACCATCAGCTGGTACTACTGAGACATCGGGTGCTTCGAGGCGCCGGTCCGCTCGGAGCCATGCAGCGTCGCAGCAGCCTCGATACCAACGCGATGGGCCCCCGCCGATTGTCGATGCGTCGGGGGTGCTGGGATACATCGTGGAGCGCTTGGTTGACCACGATACCCGCACGAATCGCGATACTCTTCCTCGCGATGCCCCCAGCTCTGCGAATACGCGCGCGGGTCGTCGCCAGAACCCCGAGAAGCATTATCGGGTGCGTTGGCCTGGGCACTCGCCGGCTGAGGATACGTGGGAGCCACGTAGCCACCTCCTTGAGGACGGCCCCGATCTCGTGAGCGACTACGAGGCATAGACTACGACGCAACTGGCCCCGACCACGACATCGCGAACGACTTCGCAAACGACTCCGCGAGCGACTGCGAGGATAAGTCTCCCCCCTCCGCTCAGCACGACGACCACCACCACAAATTGGCGCAACAGCAACAACATTGCGAGCCCGCTCAAAGCGCCCAATCCAGAGACGCACATCATCGTTCAGCGGCCACAACATCAACTGGCGCTCCCATTTTTCATGTGTCAGCCGCTGACGATCTCGACCACACCTTGGGCAGCCTTCCACCAAGTGCACGTTGCACAGACGCCACTCGCGCTCTGCCAGCTCCCAGACGCGGATGCAGAGGTCTCCAAAAGCGCGTGTGCTTGGTGCGGCTTCCTGGTCTTCGAGCCACGACGTGAAGGAAAGCTCTTCACGCCGGGTGGCGTTCCAGCAGCGAATGGAGGCGCACCATGAGCGCTGCAGCGCGTCGTGCGTGTAGGCGTAGTCCGTCTCCTTGCCCCAGATCTTGCGGTACCGCGTGAAGTATTGCTTCATTACGTCGAGGCTCTCGGCTTCTTTGGCGCCGTCGAGGCTGTATAGCCACCACGGCTTGAGCGCCTTCTCCATGACGTGGTACGCCGAAGGCTCGGCGTCTCCGCCACCGGACTCGCTTGTCGTCGACATCGTGGATTGCGACCGTTGTCCAGTTCAATCACTTTCCCGTTGCGACAGCACTCACGTCGGGTGAGTGCAACTTGGAGAGGGGGGTGATGTAACGGGCTGGTTACGGTTACACAAGTAGGTAGACAGAGTTACATAAGTATGTAGAAGCCACATGGCTACATACACAAAAATAGGTCCAGGCACACGGCTTGTATGTGTCCTGTTGTCATAACTTGACTGGGTGAAAGTGGGGGGCCAGACCGATTACAGGGAATCAGGCATCGACTTAGATTCGAGAGGTTCATAAGAAGACAGGAGGCATCCACCCTCGTCCCATAAACAAACAGAGTTAAATTTTCCCCTAACCTATCACTTGGTTCTACTATTGCGAGCTTCCTCTTGCAACCATAGTGTACGCTAGTGACGGTACTTCTTACCCCGTTACACCTGGTAGCACTTCGTAGTCCTTCCAATGACCAAGTTCGAGATGAGTGAAGACCACCCGTCGGTGGCTCCAGCGATGACCCTGGAGCATGCGGCTTTTCCCCATCTCACAACCATTGAGTGGCAAGCGCTCCACCGCCTCGCGGCGGTGTCCGGAGAGTTCGTCGTCACATCGCTGCTGAGCTCAGCGACTCTCGACCAGCAGTGCCAAGCCATTCAAGTGTTCATGGATCGCGAGCTCGCCTAAGCGAAGCGGCGAGTGTCAAATCCCTCGCACGCATCCAGTAACAACGCCTTGAAGATGGAGACATCTTTGTACTCTGGGATCGGCCCAGATCGTCTCCCTCTGAACCGCTGGTTCAGGGAGATCGGTGTCGTGTTGCAAATACCGTCAGATGTGGGTTTTCACACAAACCACAACAATCGCCGAGTCGGGTCGGCGATTGTTCGGCCTGCGCAGCGGGTATTCCCTCGCGATTCGGGGAGTGTCTAGCCTTGGTAGACATCGACCAACCAAGTTAGTGTCTCCGGAGCCCAGCCAAGCTAGCTGGCTCCGTCCAATCAAAGCCTGTACCCTTCACCAAATGATGGACGGCGGCGCGCGAGCGCTTTTACAGGCCACCGAATGCAAAGGCAGCTCGGCTGAAAGTGTCACACTACCCGGGCGTACCGGCGTACCGGCCCGCCGAGTCGGCGGGATTTTTGTTCGCGCTTTGCGTGACACGCCCCACCCGGGGGCCGACCGTGATCTCTTGGCGTTACCGGTCGAGTACCCTACAAGCTATGTCTCTCGGTTGCCGACGGCAGCATAATCCAGCCCATGCAGGGACTTACTGGAAGAGTATGCACTTGCCTTGGACTTAGAAAATTCTGCTCTGTTGGTTGTGATATCGTTCGGGCGCCCTGAAGAGACGCCTTCACTACTTCTAAGTTATTATACACATATCAAATGAAATACAGTGGTTTCGGATCTCAGCCGACTAGTCCGGCGCCTCCTTGACCTCGGCTTGTCCGTATACGGCGTCATCCGGATGGTACTTCAACCGAGTAGCTACCGCAGTGTTGTTATCCTAAGACCTCACTATACCTTGTTCCAGTGTGCACCTTACAATTTGGCGTTCTCTACACCAAAACTGCTTCGGTTATGTCCCGAGCCGAACTGGTGAGGGTCATGACCATCAGTCTGGGTGTCGCTTTTAGTCTCGCTCATTCTCCAACGACAGCGAAGTCTCATCCAGATGCCGTCACTGGACGCCCCTGCAGCGCCTCCGGTAAGTCATTTCTCCTTAATATTCACCACCACATCACGCGACTGACTTTGGGGTAGAGCAGATCCGCTAGAATTCTAGGGAACCCGACTCACACGCACTGCGCCCGGGCACCGACTAACGGAGGGGTACTCCGACGGGCGTGTAGTTGCTGAGTGGTTCACCTTGTGCACCCGTCGGCGGGCTGGTACAGCTCTCTCATTGACATGAGATGCACACTGGGTGATCGTTGGACGTCCTTGTGGGGACTTGAGAGAGGGGTGGATCCGCGCGGGTTTTCCTACCCACAGGATCCGAGTAAGATCGACCATGAGCTTCTTGAGCAGGCCATGCAGACCCACAACAAAAGTGTGGGATCCGGGTTGTTCCTTCTTGGGGGGGGGGGGGGGCTGAGTCACCGAAGGGCGGCCGCTACCTGGCCAAGCTATCCAGTGTCTGTCACGTGTGCGGGAAGATAGCCAAATTCACTTGGTCTATGGATGGAGCCAATACAAATCCCCTATACTATAGCCAAGTGAGTCCTCCAGTGCAAATTCGGTTCTGATTTAAGTTTTAATCTATCCTTCCGGAGTCCATTTCTCCCGAGCGTTTCTGAGTCTCACATTCGGCCTATCTTGGCCCATGGATCATATACATTCCTGAGATCCCTTCAAGTGGGTACGGCACTAAACTAGCCGGATCCGATACCTTACATTTGCCTACGGGACGGCCCGTAGGATCCGTCCCATATCTGACCTCACATGGTGCGTTGTCAGGATCTGTCAATCTGGAGACTTCCCGGTACCAACGGTCTTCAACCGCCGGTCGATCCCAATCAACTGACAACCGCAATACCAAAACGGCGTCGATCTCCATGGGCTCGGGCGCCGACGAGTGAATCTCAGCCGGCATCGTCCTCGCATCCGATGACGCCACCTCATAGATCACTGACGCGAGGCAACTGGAGAATTTTCGGAGTCGCCAGTTCGGAGCCGCCCGGTCCAAAGAGCCGGGAGTTTCGTGTGGATGGGTGATGATTCAGAGTGGCGCAAGCATGGGACATTCGAAGATACTGACTGGTTGAAGATCGTGGGAGCAGATGCTAGGATACGTATAGTCTCACAGGCACGGAGGCGTCCAACCCGAGGAGGGCCCGCTTCGGGATGGAGTCATAGCGCCCTGTCCGGCCGCCGAATTCCTTGACGGCAGGTACCCATTTAAAGGGACCAAACGCTCCCGGTGAGCAGCCTGCCTTGACGAGCCGACCCCAGTATCCCAAGATCCGACAGGTCCAAATGATGTCCCCACAGCTTTGGAAGAGAACAACCACCACCACGAAGAAGATCGAGTTTCGAGTCACCAGTATCACGGAGCACTTGAGTCACGATGTGATGTGGAGTGTGA
>JAIKVD010001378.1:0-11281 GCA_024679075.1 Phytophthora uliginosa | reverse complement strand
CCCGATGGACTACCCTGTCGAGTGTGGCATGCAGTGCATCCAGCAGAACAACGACTGCGCCCGTGAGAACGTTGCCAAGATCTCAGCCGTGGCGATGTCCGCTTTGAGTATGGCCACCTTCGGTGTCTTCGGTGAGCTGGCAAAGCTAGGCAAGAAGGTGACGTGGGCTGTCAGGTGCGCCAACATGCTAATGACGACGACAAGAGCTATCGTCCGTTTCACGCGTAATCAAATGGTTAATGACCCGCAGACGTCTCAGGAGAAGCTGTTGTTGCTGCTGTACCAGACGAACTACGTCGTCGCAGATCTGCCCGCAGCGATCTGGGTGTGCCAGGGCAAGAAGTATCCTGACGGCCTTAGGATGACACGCGGTCTGCTGCCCACCGCTCAGTATATCCTCTTGCTGGTGCTCAGCTACGACGACGACATCATCTCCAGCTGGGAGAAGTTCAAGGCCTTCCTGACCAAGGCCAACTTTACGGAGGCTGCCAATGAAATCACGGAAGGGGAGATCTCCAGTCTGCAAACGGGCATGGATCAGAACACGACGTGTGGAGATCAGTTGCGGTCGCTGACAAACCAGGTCTGGATGACAGTGAACGAGTACCGAGAGGAAAATCCCGATATAAAGGAATCTGAGCTCCGCCTGAAAATCAGCGGGACTGATCTGATGCTGTACGATGTCGCCACGGTGACCAACAACTGCATGAACCAGATGATCTCCGAGTCTACGGCGGCAACCGCCTACAAAACCCGTGAAACATTACGCAAAACCTTTGGAGTAATGATTGACGACCTCATTAAGTCTGGCAAGAGTGACAACGGCACGTCCATGGCTGCAAAGCACGCTGCCTACGTGTGGTTGGACACCGCAATTACCTTCGTGTCAGTGGCTTCAGTTCTCATCGATCCCACAGATCTGTCGACACTGTTTGCTTTACCTTCGTGTCAGTGGCTTCAGTTCTCATCGATCCCACAGATCTGTCGACACTGTTTGCCGAATACCTTCAGACTATCTGCGGTCCTACGCAGTTTATGGGCGAGATCGATGATGGCGATGAAGCTGCGACCCTAGGCATGAATGCGCTCAAGAAGGCCTTCAAGAACAGCACCCTCTCGTGGACCAAGAAGGGCGACGGTGCCGTCATTATTAACTTCACGAGCAAGGACACGAAAAACGTGACGGTCAACATCATGTCTGGCGGTGACAAAATCGACGAAGTTGACGTCAAAGCTGGGGGTACAGCTCAGTGGAAATCGAATGTCACGGCCCTTGGCGGAAAGACGCTGTACCTGGATCGCTGGCGTCCGGGCTTCCTGGGACTTCCTGGTACGGGCGGAGGCTCGCTGGTGATGTGGGTGCCCATAGCGCGTGAGGGAGGCCATTTAGAGGTCAAGGCCCAGCTCAATGTGAGCTAGTTAAATTTTGTTTTGTTGTTGTAGTTCGTCAAAGATGAAATCGCCATAAGGCGCTTAGAGCTCATCATGATTGTAGACGAGTTAATTGATGTAGTGAGCATACGAAATGGTATTATGTATAATATACTTCCTGCATAGATGACGGCTGAGATCTACCATGAACGTTTACCAAGAATTTCTGGGCAAGAAATACCCGCCATCTTACGCATGCTTGGCATAAACCTGAACCCCACCGTACAAAACTGCACCAAATTTCCGGACCCATCGCAACCTAATGTCTTGATTTTTTTACGAGAAAAAGTTCAAGATCGCCCCGTTCACTTCAATATCAGAAGGAAGACTACAGTATGCACATCTGTAAGCTTCAACAGCGAATCAGGGCTGAGCAACGAATGGAGAAGTGCTTGGAGACGGTCTTCCGCGCGTTGTCAAACTGGGTTTCCCGACGAAAACGGTTGCGCAGGATTTGACGTTCAAGTTTTTATAGCTCAAGGCTACAGCGCGACAATAAGTACAATGAAGTTATTGTATTCTCACTTTCGCTTCGGCCGAGTACATTTTTTTTGTTTGATAGTTTCAGCTTCACTTTTACCCTGTTAAGCTTTAAGAACATTGCAACTTTGATAAATGCCAGCTCGATATACCCGAACCTTCAATGTTATCCATCAAGAAATACGAACGCGAGCTCACTGCAGGGCTCTTCCTGTCATTCGGACAGGTTGGGATCGACCTGTTGACTTCCGATGGATGGCAGCTGGCCAAAGGCGGCTCGTACTGCGGTTGAGTAGTACGTGTAACATTGCAAGATAATGAATTACTTTGGAATCTGACACCTTCCACACAAGTCTTCCCGTTCCTAACCTAACTCTTGTTCTGCCAAGACCAGCGTCAACCTCCACGAGGCTACATCCCTGCTTCAAAAGCTACTATCATCATCAGCGGCATTCTGAAGCGGCCAGAAATCCTAGGTTTGACGAATTAGCTAGCGAAATGCAAACGGATATCGGGATTTGATCCCGGCACAATCCAATATTGTATCGTGGCGAAATTTCAATCACTCTAAATTCATACGAAATGAAATATATAATTGCAATATTGTTTTCGTAAGCCAAGGGGTTTTATTTCGGGTTCTTCCGTAATAAAAATGCGGTATGCTTGCGCGAAAAGAACCCTGAGTGATTTCGCTACAATTACAACTCGGTTGTGCAACCACGTTGTGTATTTGGCATATAAAGCCCTGATATGCATTATCCGTTCGAAAAACTCGACCGAGCTTACCACGCCCGTGTCCACACAAGGTTTCGTAGTAGTTTATCCTTCAGGTTGGCTATCCTGGGATCAAAACATCCTGCGAATGCGCTTATGGTCGTGTAAACTCAAGGGCGGCCGAAGGGAATACGACTGCAGCAGCTACGCGTGGCTTCGGCTTTGGAATGCGGGTGTACACTACTGTAGTAACTGTGAATAGCCTACCGAAATACTACATGCATCGTTGTGTACATTGATGTCAACATCGCAACTTAGACACCTTTGGGAATCCCTGTCTATCTTTTCTGGTGTTGCCGCTTGATGGATACACTCCGATATGACGGTCAATACATGGCTAGGCGGATGCTTTAGTCGAGATTATTTTTTCACGGATGGTCTACTTTTTTGCGATGTTTTGCACTTTATGAACACTTGTTATATATAAGAATACACAATCATTCAGTTGAAGTAGGCAGAGCTTTGAACACTTCAACACGTTGCTTCAACAAAGGATATTCAACAAAGGATACTATACAGTACAGACGAACCCCTCGATATGTGCAGTGGGTTTACAAATCGATTTCACAGGGAATCTGCCACAAGGATCGGTCCTTCGTGCCTAAACTACCCAAGATAGGCGATCGGATACGACAGGGTATTTGAAGATATGGGTGTGCATATTGAGGGGTTCGTCTGTAGTACATGTATTATCTCCTCGGCTTCGTGAAGAAGTTCGACTACGATGGTGTTTCCGAGGAAGAAGCTGAAGAGAGCGAAGGGGAGACCTCCGACGTTGACGACACGCCGAAGCACAAGCGGGCTGACACCGCTGATGTCGACTCCGACGCCGTGGACTTTGGCGAGAGTGACGAGGAACTCAAGCCTTCCTCTGGGTCTGATGAAGACTCAGGAGAGGACTCCGACACTCCGATCAAGCGCAAGGATCTACCCGCCATCCGCCCGTTCAACCACCGCCACGTTGCCAAGGGACGCACGCGTGGCACTAAGGAGAAGCCCCAGCCTCTAAGCCAGCGTGAGCGACGCCGCCAGGAAGCTAAAACGAAAGCTTTCCTGATGAAGACGATGGACAACACTGATGTCCGCCTGGTCAAGAATCTCACGACCTCGTACGAGATCTTCAACTTCATCTGCCAGAAGTATGCGGGTGCGGCTTTTCACGGCGACCCCTACTTCATCCAGCACTACTGGATGGAGATCAAGTACGAGGAGGGCTCAGATTTCACCGAGTTCTTCCTCAAGCTGGAGACCGCGATGAAAGCATCGGACGAATCCACCGAATCGGTGATGACGGAAGGACAGAAGTCTATCTACCTGTTCCATTCCATGCCCAAGTCCTGGAAGAATGACCTCCGCATCTGGAAGGGTCGACGGAAGTACATCCCGTATGAGGACCTGAAGCAGAGTATTGAAGGCAAGGTACGCGAGCTCCAGGCTCAAGAGCTTTACACTCTGTCTAAGGGAACGCCGGAGACGGCAGAGACCAAGAATGAGCGTGCTCTAGTCGCTGCAGCACCTACGCCTCCGACCTCAGGCTACGCTACCGGTATTGTTTGCTCGTACTGCGATCGCCCGCGCCATCACATCCGCCAGTGTCGTGGCTTACAAAACGATCTACGCGACGGCCGTGTCAAGGCTGGCACGGTACTCCCTGCGAACTTCGCGTTCAAAGGAGGAAACCCGAAGAGAGACCATCCGTATCGCAATGAGAGCAAGAACTGGAACCGTGGACGCAACAGCAACGATCGCAACAATTCCAACCGTACCGACAAACGCAACAGGGGAAGTGATGGCTCTAAGCACGGCAACCGTGGCAAGCACCGTGATCAAGACAGCGCCAAGAGCCGTCCCCTCGACTCCGACTCTGACGATGAGGACATTGACACTGGTCGCACCCGCAAGGTGTTTCGCCAGGAGCGCCGCGATGCCGGTCTGATCGATGTGGCCACTGCGGTGAGCCATCCTGTTAGCCTTACCGCTCAAGCCAACGTCCGACTGGACCCCACGTGGACTATCGACTCTGTGTGTACGCGGCATGTGACGCACGAGCCCCAGTGGTTCAGTGATATCACCGCCAGTGGTGGCTCCATCACAGTTGGTGGGAAGAACCAGATCCCCATTGAAGGCATCGGACGCGTTGATCTGGAAGTTATTGACTCCAAAGGCAATCCGAAGACGCTCTCACTTCATGGTGTGCTGTACGCACCACAATTACGCTTCAGCCTGTTGTCGGTCCCTGCGGCAGTGAAGCAAGACTTCCGCTTCGATTTCGACCGCAAGCAATGTGCTATGCAAACCGATCGGTTCAGTATTAAGGCACTCATGGCTGCCAGTACGGACCTGTACCAATTCCAAGCGAAGCCAGCGGCGACCTCAACAGCGCTAGTTGCCTCCGGTAAGCAACGTTCTTTCCTGCTTTTACACAAATGCCTTGGTCATCCTAACGTTCGTGTCTTGCATGACCTATCTAGGAGCCAAGCCATTCATGGACTTGATGGATCTGCGTCTGTAACGCCTTCAGCAGATTTCTTCTGCATTGCATGCACGTTAGCGAAGTCCCACCGCTCCCCTTTCCATTCTAATAGAATTGTTGAACGTGCCACATCTCCTTTAGGAAAAGTGCATACAGACATCTGTTGTCCTTTACCGGTTCCTAGCCTCACTGGTTGCCGTTGCTTCTTGATCTTTATCGATGCCTTCTCTCGATTCATGTTCACCTATCCGATCAAAGCCCGTAGCGATTTGTATGTCTGCTACGAAGACTTTAGGAAGAAAGCCCTGAATATTTTCAGAACGGATGTCAACGTTCTTGAATGGCGTCGCCAGCACATCGACGACGAAGAAATCCGAGTGCTGCAGGCTGATAATGCGAAAGAATACGAAAAGCTCGGTCGCCGGATATTCAAAAAGTATGGAACGCACGCCGAATTTACCAACGCGTATACACCTCAGTAAAACGGAGTCGCTGAGCGCCGCATGCGTACAATTATGGAGTGGGTTCGAGCTCTGCTGCTGGGCGGCAAACTACCCAAGAAGCTTTGGGCCGAGTGTGTAAGACATGTGACTACACTAATCAATATGACGCCGAGTTCAAAGACTGATGGCCGCACACCGTACGAGCTGTGGTACAATCGTATTCCATCCATGAACTACATTAAAGTATTCGGGTGCAGTGCCTACGTCCACATATTTAAAGACTACATCACGACTGTATATGATTGCGTGTGTGTTGATGTCCATCAAGCGATAACCTTTCTTATGATCCGGTATACCAAGATACATGCATAACCGAGCTCGAGCATCGGGTTTGTCTCTGTATTGCTCCGGGACGAATTTCCCTCCCTAGCCAACCTGACGTCCACCTCTGGATCAATACAAGATTCGCAGACGCAACACCCTGTACAGACACATGAAGCTGCAACGACTAAAACTGCAGAGGCTACTCCTCAGCGAAAACTTCCTCGACCCAGGGAGGCGCTTGACCACACCGTAACACACACGTCTGACCAGCGCGTAGTACACTACTCGTTTCGAACGGAGCCAGAGCCCGACTCACCCTCCTCTCCTGTCACCAAGCGACCCCGTATCGATACAGCGGCGGTCGCCCTTGATTCTCCTGAAGACATAAAGGAACAGGAGCAACGGCGAGAGCTACTGTACACACTACTAGCCATTCGATATGTGACAGAACCCACTACGTATCGAGCTGCCATGAGGTCGTCTCACGCTAAACAGTGGCGTAAAGCAGCAAAGTCAGAATACAAGACCCTAATGGACAATAAGACGTGGGTGTTGGTACCCTCTCCAAAAGGACGTAAGGTTCTCACCAGCCGCTGGGTGTTTGTTGTCAAGTATACCGGTACAGGCGAGATCGACCGCTTCAAAGCGCGGCTAGTCATCAAAGGTTTCCTTCAACAACACGGCGTTGAGTACAACGAGATCTTTTCCCCTGTTATTAGAATGGAAGTACTTAGACTTCTCCTCACGATCGCAGCCTTGCTCGATCTCGAAATCCACCAAATGGATGTCAAAACGGCATTCCTCAACGGGTGTCTTGAGGTGGAGATCTACATGGCTCAACCGGAAGGTTTCAGTAGTCCGGGCAAGGAACAGCTTGTGTGCAAACTCCTCAAGAGCCTGTATGGGTTGAAACAAGCCCCTCGTGTCTGGTATCAAACGTTGTCAACGTTCCTTGAGAGTCTTGGTTTTCACAAACTCATTAAGGACAGTTGTGTATTCAAACGCACTATTGATGGAATCACCTGCAACATTGCAGTGTATGTTGACGATCTTCTGCTCATTGCGCCTACTCCAACCCTCGTCTGTGAGTTGAAATCAGTCCTGAAGGAGAGATTCTCCATGACAGCTTTAGGGGAGGTGAAGTACTTACTCGGCTGGTCCATTCAACGTGACCGTAAGAACCGAACGATATTTATCCACCAGCACAAGTACACTACGAAGGTCCTTGACCGATTCAGCGACTTCATTCCGTATCCTATTGCAACCCCAGCAGACCGGAACGTCAAACTCTCCGTAAGCAGCCAACCGAGCAGTGAGGCAGAGAAACGTGCGATGAAAGATATTCCGTATCGTGAAGCCGTCGGTATCGTTATGTACCTCATGGTAGGAACCCGACCTGACATGGCTTTTTACATGTGCGAGGTCAGTCAATATCTAGCCAGCCCTGGTATGGAGCACTGGAACGCAGTTATCCGAGGACTAAAGTATCTAGCTGGCACCAAAAACTACGGTCTGATGCTGGGCGGTTCGCTGCATATCACACCAGAGAACCTAGCAGATAGTCTGACAGCTTATTGTGACTCGGACTATGCGAATTGCCCCGACACGAGACGCTCGGTCGGCGGATATGTGACTATGCTCGCTAACAGTCCAATCTCATGGCTCTCACGCAAACACCACACTGTGGTTCTCTCGACAACAGAAGAAGAATACATTGCTTTATGCCACTGCATGCAAGAGATGCTATTCCTCAAACTCCTTCTTCAAGAACTAGGGTTTGCCTCTACACAGCCCAACATTATTCACGAAGACAACCAGAACTGCATCAAGATCTGCTACAATCCTGAATTGCATGGACGGTCGAAGCACATACATGTACGGTACTGTTTTGTGCAGGAGAAGGTAGAGCGACACGAGTTCAACGTCGTCTACTGCAACACCAAAGACATCGTGGCCGATATATTTACAAAAGCATTAGACAAACATCAGTTTAGAGAACTGAGGACGAAGCTCAGGATGAAATCCCTAGCAGCTTTACCAGGTCATTCCGTAGACTGAACGAGTAAATCACTAATGCATGAAGCGTGCCTATGCGTTCTTTTATTATTCCCGCTGGGTTTATATTTTTTGTTCGCAGTAAAGGTTTTTCCTCACTGAGGTTTCCCTGGTCTAGTACCGAATTCTTACAGGCACATGCTACTATATACCATGCACTTAACACAACATTGCTGGGACGAGTTCATTATCGTTATGGCAAACCCGCGAAAATCCAAACGACTCCGATCATCTACTTACCTTTGAAGATGATTAGCGGACGAACAAAAGCAACGAAATTAATCCAGGTTGCTGAGCAGACAGGCTTGCCTTCGTCGTTGTCGTACACCACCCGTGTCTAGCCTGCGACGGTGAGAACGATGGCGTGTCCGACGTAGTCGTGGTTATACGCCGCAACCAAGTAAACTCCGTCGAAAAGGTCAACCTCTTACAACACGCGTGCTCCACGACGACCACCAATGGCGAAATTGTCCTTCTCCATGGCCTTGAAGATGAAATCCCGTCCTGCATTCTGAAGGCGACGTAGGAATACCTTGAACACCTTCCACGAGGTTCCATGATGCAGATCCAGCCCCAGAGTCTTCTCATCTGCCACAAACCTGTTGATGTCGCGCTGGGATACAATATCCGCCGTCCTGCAAGCTCAGCCGCTCTCTTGAACGCATTGAAGAGGCAGAGTCCGGTCATGTCGGGTGCGATGGTGTGCTTATCGAATTCATCTTCCTTGCAAAACTTGTTGAAGTCCTTGGTAGCACTCGCTACGGTTCTGTTATCCGAGTTGAGAGACGCCTCCTTCCAGCGATCTACCAAATCGAGCTCCTTGTCGAAACCATCCTTAAGCAACTCCGCGCGAGGCTCCCAGGTGCGCTGGTAAAAGTGACGGCTAAAGCGTCTGCCATTAAGCCACAATACCCAGTATTCAGCACTGCGAAGAGTGTAGCGTCTGTCGATGATCCGGGCAACATGCCATGTTTGCTTCGTTGTGGCGTAGCTGCTGCTCACAGTCACCCGACTAGGACCGTAATTCTTACCGTATATCGCGTAGTAGACCGGTCCGTCGGGAGCAGGAGCAACCCGGTTGGTACCACTAGCCGGTTGATCGGTACCACTAGCCAGTTGGTCGGTATCACTAACTGCCTGGTCGGTAACGCTAGCCATCTGATCGGTGACGCTAGCAGGCTCATCAGTGACAGAAGCCTCATCAGCCTTCTGAGTGACTACAACGTCAGGCTCTGCGCAATCATCCTGGTCAACACAACGGAGACATCCACCCCGTCTGTGGCTGCAGCGACGTGTGGTAGTAGTGTGGTTACTGACACGAGCGGCCGTGCCGATGTTTGTACCCATGTCACTATTTCCACTCAAAATAGTGACCGAACTGGCGAGACAACTGCATGCGTGCACCAACTCCAGGCTCCGCGCCCTGCGTCCTCGATGCAGCCTTCTCGACACCATACTCTGTCGCTAACGGATCTCCGCCATCGTCAGAAGCTGCATCTTCATCTGCGATCACACTGGCGGCGGCAGCAGAAGGCGGGGCCAGATGAAGATGCAGCGAGGCTGTTCGGCCTCGGGCAACGCTGTTCCTGTTGACATGACCAATAGGGCCCCCGCAGCCTCCTGGATCTCGGCCCCCGCGGCCCCCGTCGTCGCACCCTCCTTGGGTAGTTGCTTGGCACGAGTGTCCTGTCCTTGAGCGGCTCCCGAAGCCCCAGCACCTGCAACAGCTCGAGCTGCTGCTCGACGCTTCTTTCTCGCTCGCTGCTGGGCGGCCGTCCTGGGCTTCCGCTTGCGCAGCATGCCCGGCGCCGCCCCAGAAGGCTTCGAAGCCTCAGCTGCAGTCGTCCTTGATCCTTCTATCGGCGGGCCCATGTGTCCGTCTTCCCTGGTGGACAAGCACCAGGGCGAAGTTGGATCAGCTAACTCACGGGCTTCCGAATGGATTGTGGGGTCGCTGACGACGAACTTTTGAGTCCCTCTCTTAATGCATAAATACCCTTCTACAAGGTAGCATGTAAAGAGGCAGGGCGGCTGTTGAAGTTCGCCTTATTGTTACGGTACAATGTACCGTAACACCCCACGATAGCTGATAACCAATGATCAGAAACCCTTTAAACTGGTTATATTACCAGATAGTATGGAATAGTGAGGACTAGAGTAGATCCTCACTTCCAACCACTCCATCGGCGCTGGTGCGCCTCCTAACTTGACTCTAATACTATCACTTCGTCTTTTGACATCTCCTACCTCCTCTCGCAGCAGCTTAATACTTCTACAAGGATCACCTGACAAGGGCAGCTGGGGACTATTTTTAATATTGTACACGGCGTTGGGCATCCGTGCCGTTTCGACGCCAGGGCAATGTTTCGACGCCAGAGCTTACATGTTAACATGTCTTGGCCAAAACTGATATCCAAATCAATATCTCTGGTGAGGGGTAGTTGCTACATGTATAAGCATGACATGAATCATGACATTGTCTGTTCAGACTCCGGGATCGCATAGCGATCGTATTAAGATCGCTATGTTCTCCTTGTATTCTCCTTGTACGTCGGGTCAAACTTCAATATAACCCTTTTTCCACGATAAAAAATATGCAAAAAAACGTCAGCGTTTTCTGGGCAGGCAGAGAGGTTATGGAGGCAGCAAGTTTCGCGAATGAACGCTCTTGCCGCCCAAACTTGCTGCTGTGAGTTTCACGCTATATCGAGCGCTGGGCAGATGCCGAGGACGACACAGCGGCATGCTGTAGGGTGACGCATGCTACATGTACTCACGGCCATCAAAAAGACTCATATGGTAGTCGCCGTTCCAATATCGATGCCATCTGCTGTTAACCCTTTCGTGAACACACATCTTGACGACTGTGCCAAATCCTGTAAAACGCAGCATTTTGCTGCGTTTTGAGCGCTTCTTCTACGTACGTTCCCTTACGATCCGACACTCGCTGTTTCATTTTTTACGGTAGATTGCTTGTGGATCGCGGCAAAATGCCGCGTTTTGCAAAAAACATTCGAGTCGCTGATTGGTCGAAAAATAAAAGCTTCAAGGATTGGTCGAGATCGACCAATTAGAGCGATCTAAAACAATGCGTTCCCAACGTCAATTTCCCATCGGATATGGTTTCCTTGAAGGTAGCATGGACGAGCAGGGGCAATACGTTGGATGCGGACTGGTGCGCGCCACTATCCAAATGATACTGCATGTAGTAGAATATTTGCGCGGAATCGCGCACTCCAGTCCGAGCATAGTGCTGTGAGTTGACAATGACAACTACATGTACACCCGATAAATTTGTGCG
>JAIKVD010001377.1:0-11282 GCA_024679075.1 Phytophthora uliginosa | reverse complement strand
GTAAAAGCAAAGCTGCACTGCACGATCTTATACTTTTGGTCACAAAATCATTTACGCATAGTTTGCGTAGGTTTCTTATCAAACCTGTACTTTCTGACGGTGAGTACGCGTAAAACTAAATCTGCCCTGCACGATCTTATACTTTTGGTCACAAAATCATTTACGCTTAGTTTTACTCAAACCCCGGTGGAGATGCTCTTAGGCTAATAATCATACTAATGTTTAAGTATTAGCTCAGATTAGAATGGGTAATGAGCAGTGGCTTGCAGGATATGTAGATGGTCTGCTGGCTTGGCATCCCGCGGTCGGCAAAAGAGATGATAGTAATATCTGATTCGTCAATTATGTCCGAACGCTTCTGCAGCGTGACGTGCGAGCACCAGTGGGAGACTTTGATATTCATTCCTCCCGCGTCGGTGGAAAGTCGCACAAGCCGTTTTGACGATCAAGGAAGCTAGCAACGAAGGTGAGGTGCGCCACAACTTTAGTCAAGCATGAATTCCCACGTCCCGATGAGCATTGGTTTTCGAAAGACGACAATGATGAGGTCAAGCATGAGTTCCCAAGTCCCGATGAGCAGTGGTCCTCGGAATACGATAATGACGTGGTCGAGCATGCGTTCCCACGTGCGGATGAGCAGTGGCTCTCCCCTGAAGAAGAGCATGATGATGTGGTTGAGCGTGGTCTCCCACACGCGGTCGAGCATGGGTTCCCGCGGGGTCGAGCGGGGGCTCCCTGAAGAAGCTGACGCGGCCGAACAAATCGTTCCGCGTCTTGGAGCCGATGTTGAGTCCGGGCACCCCAATTCTGCTGACATGATCGAGCATGGGCTCTCATCGTCTGCCGTGGAAGCCACTCCACGACCAGTTTGTCGTCGCGGCCGTCGTAACCCGCGACAACCTCGTGCACCGTCGGAGGATCCAATTGAGACTGAATCCGAGGGGGTCTCAGTCCTGGTGGGGAACAACGCGGACGAGCCTTCGCGTGCGTACAACGTCGAGGTCACACGCCCTCCATGCAACGCCGCTGAGATCACACGGCTGCATGGTCTCTCGTGGAAACAGTTCCTTCGTGATCTGAAGAGGTGCGAGATCGACCAAGTGTGCATGCTCGTGGCCAAAGACGCTGCGTCCATCGCAGCCGTCGAGGCCCACGCTTCGAATCCAACGTCCGACGCTCGAACACGTCTGAAAGGACTCGAGCCAACGAACGCTCGTGCAGCGCGATCGTTGCCGGCTGTCGAGGCCGCCGGTAACCCAGTCGCTCCTCTCGTACGAGAGTTCATCGAGGTCTTCCCGGGCAAGGTCCCAGTCGTCCTTCCGGGGTCCGGCACGAGATCGACCTCGCGCCACGGCTATAGAAACTCTATGAGCGTTGTATAGTCTTCGTGGAATCTGTTGTCGACGACCGCTCAATTGTAGAGGAGGTGCCGTGGCCGGAGGACATTTGATATATTGAGCAGTGCATCAGACTGGAGGGTATCGCGTTTCCTGACATAGGCGACTTCGACCAGTTCAATCGCATAGGCGACTGTTTTATGGATACGTGTGGGAATGTTGACTGCGCTGTATACCGGCGCAGAGTATAATCTCTTTTCAAGACGTTGTTAAACGTCGCGACATGTTTATTAGGAACATTATTAGGTAAAACGTCTTCTTGGCACTCGATAGTTTAAGTTAGGCGATGACACCTGGGTAAAATGCTCTCCATGCTCGTATATAGAAGACCCCCAGTCTTCAGGCAAATCAGCCCTTGTTTCAAGCGCGAGATAGTGTGAATCGAGCCTTGTTTCGCATTAACTAGCGCAAGATAATATAGATCAGCCTTATTTACGTTGTCGGTGCAACGACCAACAGAGTTCTGAGTGGAGCTTCTGCTGCACAGAAGGTGATCCAAGATGGCGGACTCGCTGAAGTTCACCGCTGAAGGAGTTCCTGAGAACTGGAAGGGCAAGGACTGACAGGCATACAAGTTCGCAATGCAGATGGTGTTTCGCGAGCCAGATCTCATATACATCGTGGAAGGGACGCCTCCCACATCTCTGTGGGAGGCCTTAAGTGACCTTTTTGAGAATAAGGTGAATAACGGAGATGTGGGAGGCCTTAAGTGACCTTTTTGAGAATAAGGTGAATAAAACAAGATGACTGGGACGGAGATGTGGGAGGCCTTAAGTGACCTTTTTGAGAATAAGGTGAATAAAACAGTGAAGGCTCACACTATTCGTCATCTACGGAACGACCTTTGGACTATTAAGTTTGCTTCCGGTGGAAACATGAACCTGCATCTGAGCAAAATGTTTAATATCCGGACTGAGCTGCAAACTTTGCAGTATGCGGTTGATGCTATTGACATGGTGGAGATGATGTTGGAGAGCTTACCGGCCCAGACAGAGTTCGAGAGTCTGAAGTTATCCATTCGCTTCAGTGCAGATACTACCTTGTTCACACCAACCTAGGTCCGCGAGCTAATTCGCGCAGCTGACGCCCGCCAGGTTGAATTTCGTGGTAAGGGAAGTGGTGGCCAGCGTGGAGGGCTGCATGGTGGGAATAATTGTGGTGCGGGCGGAGGAAATGCTAGTAAGGGAAGAGCTGACAACCAGCAAGAGGAGAAAAGTGGTGACTCCAAGAAGAAAAAGCTGAAGAAATGCTACATCTGCGGAAGTACTGCACATCTCAGAGCTGATTTCCCGGATAGGGTCGTGAAATCCGGCGATGCTCGTGCTAGTACAGGTGAGCAGAGGCGCAAGCCACGAGGAAACGTGACTATCCGACAAGAGGTTCGCGACCCACCGAGTCCAGATCATGACAATGATATTGTTGGAGTAGTTATGGGGGGCCTGGACCAGATGAAACTCGACGCCGGCGTCGAGGTCGAGATTCGGGATCCTGAACAAGGGGACCCCGTACAGGAGAGTGCACAAAAAGTGCGCACTGCTGATGTCGATGATACAGTGGACACCAATGGTTGGTGGTTCTTCGACACTGCAGCGAATGCTCACGTCACCGGCAATCGGCCAGACTTCGTAGCATTTACGGAGGATACGAGTCAGTCACAGAGCGTATATGGAGTTGCACCTGCTCTCGCCTCGCGGATTGCTGGAGTACGAACTGTGGCCCTAGTGACTGAAGTTGATGGTGAACGTGGCGTAGTGTACCTCAATGACGTTGTTTACGTTCCGGGCGCTGAGCACGGTCTCTTTTCACCTGGCCTTGCCGCTGAACAAGGGTTTGACTTGAACTATGATAATGATACGATGAATTTTCGCATTGAGTACGAGGGTTGAATAGTGTTTGTGGCTTCCCCGTATGAGGCCACGTGGGGATTCTTCGTGACTCATCCGGAAAATGAAGGCCTCGAGTTACCGCGAGGCCAAGCATTGTGCAACTTCACAGCAGTTGATGGTGTAGCCTCTCTTGCACTCTGGCACGAACGCCTCGGGCACATTTTCCCTCAGTACCTGAAGACTATGGCCGACAAGGGTCTGTTGAAAGGGATGATGCTGACGCGGCGCGAGCTGAATGACTCATGTGACGCTTGTCATTTAGGAAAGCAGAAGAAGAAACCACACTGCAAGAAGTTGAATCGCGGCTTGAAATCTCCCAACCAGGCAATATATGTGGACTTACTGATCCCGAGGCAAGGTAGTGGCACTCGCTTTGAGGCTGTTCTGGTTATCATGGATGGCTACTCGAGGTTCGTGACTGTGCACATGCTGAATAGCAAGTCGAGCAAGGTAGTGAACCAGCACATCAAGGAGTACATCCCTTGGGAGGAACGCTAAGCCGGTAGGAGCACGGAGGATGCGGAACGAGTCAAGCACCGAGCTCGACAAGTGTGGACAGACAAAGAGGGAGAATTCGTGAACAGTGCCATGAAGAAATGGTACCGTGCTCATGGCATTGAAAACGTTCGGGTTGGGCCTAACAGGTCGCAGCTGAATTTGTGTGAGCGAACGCATCAGTCGCTTGTTGGAATGATGAAAGCAATGATGGTGGACGCAGGGTTTCCGACGAGCTTGTGGTCTGAGGCTCTAAGGAACGCTGTCTACTTGAAGAACCGAGTGTACAATAAGGGACATGGCGGTATTCCGTACGAGAAGATGTTTGGAGTCAAGCCCGACATCCATCACATCCGCAATTTTGGGGCGCTCGCTTACGTCCATGTGTCAGCTACTCCAGGACGACGCAAGTACAGTGACAACGCTAAAGTTGGGTTCGTACTGGGCTACGCGGAAGATGTTGTAGGGTGCAAGGTGTACTTCCCTAAACCCTAGCCAAATTTGTTGCTGACTTGCGCGTTGCTGAAGTTGTCGTGTACCGTGACCGTCACGAGCTGGTTGACGATGCCGACATGGAGTCGCTGCACTTCGAGCATGTACCGGCAGGGGATCGATTAGATGTGGAGGACACTATCAATGAGACCTTCACTGATGAACAGTTGGAGAGTACACCTTTTCCAGGCCAAGTTCACCAAGAACAAGGCCAAGTTCACAAAGAACAAAAGCAAATGCACCGAACATGAATATTGTGCAATGTCAAATGCATTCAGGCAAGTACCGTTAGCCTTCCAATCAAATACCCCGACAAATATGCAATTACCGTACTTGCACCTTGTTGACCGACAGGCATGTCCTCGAGGGCCGCCACCTTGACGTGGAATCTGAGAGTGTGGCGGTAGCAGGACGCGCATAATTGCGCCGTCGCAACACGGGGGATGAGTGCCTCCGCAGCCTCCAGCAGGAAACGCTGGCGGTGGGCTTTCATCGTTGTGCCAGGCGGAACAGCGATGATCTCCGCCCGGCGCTCCGTCATGAAGTCCTTCACAGCCGATTTGAACGCAGAGAACACGTTCTCAATCGGGTTAAGCATAGGCGAATAGGGGCCCAAACGTTGCAGCGTTGCCGCCGCAAACTCTAGCTCCTCGAATACTGCCTCTGCGCGTGCGTGACACGGTACGTTGTCCAGTACCACCACCACACTGGCATGGCGGGAATCCTTGCGATGGATCACCTACTAAATCGAATACAAGTCGATAATTTCTTTATGGTAGGATTGTGCACTTGAACTTGCACTTTGCGCATTTGATTTTGGGTTCGGTACATTTGCTTTTGTTCTTTGTGAACTTGGTCTTGTTCTTGGTGAACTTGGCCTGGAAAAGGTGTACTGTGATGGCTTCTGCGGTCGAGCCATCGGGCTTACAGCTACGTGAGCGAGTGTGTCAGTGAGCATAGTGAACACTCGGCTGTTGAAGGAGACGAGGGTGTTGCTGAGGTCAGTGTGCGCTCTGCTGTCCCAGAAGCGGCTGCAAGCGTGGAGGCGACTCAGACCATGGCTAGCGCTGCTCATCTTGACGATGTTGAAGGCGTTACTACACCAGTTCCTACTGAAGTTGTGCCGGCCCATGCACGACTGACAAGTGCATCACCATCACAGGAGACTGTGCAAGGTTTTGAGACTGTGACCAGCGACCAGTTGCTACGTGGACGAAGTGACTAGTGGCGATGGAAACGAGTCGGTCACCGGGGTCTGTGGATCCGTCGATGAGTCGGAGCAGTTGGGAGACGCTGATGAGTCTGTACAACTAGAAGAAGACGAGGACATCGAGGAGACCATCGAGTGTGATGAGTCGATAGTCGATGACGAGCAAGTCACTGTGGTTAGTGTGTGTGGGTCAATGGCTATTGATGATCAGGCTGAATGTGTTGAAGACGTTCAGTCTGTGCATGATGTGAACGTTGCTGCTGAGGTGGATCCAGGCAAGCAGACGGGAAAGCGGACACACTGTGACGAGACGAAGTCAGAAGAGCTGCGAGTTGAGCAGGCTGCTGACAAGCAAGAGCTGAAACGTACTCGGACCGGGCTCCGTGAGTATCACGAGCGGCGCCGCCCGCGTTACCTTGATGACTACGAGGTCAATGTGGTGCAGCGTTCGGAACGCATACTGGACAAGGATAGCAAGCCAATATTGGCGAGAAACGTGAACATCCCGAAGAATCGCCGCGAGATGAACCGATCGAAATATCGTGAGTTCTGGCTGCAGTCTGAGCTGGAGGAAATGAGCGCATTGCGAGCCAAGGGAGTGATCAGGGAGATCCCGCTGGAAGATGTGCCAACAGATGCAAAGTCGATCAACACTCGTTGGGTGCGATCACTCAAGAGTGATCGTCAGGGGTATGTGACCCGCTTCAAGTCACGAATCGTGGCTTTGGGCAACTACCAGAGACCGGGGATTGATTTCGCTGAGACCTTTGCTCCTGTGGCAAGAATGTCCTCGTTCCGGATGCTTGTGGCACTTGCTGCGGTGCTTCACCTGTTGCTTTACGGAGGCGATATCAACACTGCGTACCTGAATGCATTGCTGAAGATCCGTCAATACCTGAAGTCAATAGACGGGTGTCCCTGTGAGATCAATGGGCACGTGTACGTGGTGATAAAGGCATTGTATGGGCTAAGGCAGTCTGGACGAGAATGGAACACCGAGTGGAACAACTGGTTCTTGGCACACGGCTATCTGCGCTCGCTCACTGAACTGTCTGTACTACAAGGTCGAAGGAGAGTCGATCATGCTAATGCTCGTCTACGTGGATGACATTATGGTGGCGACCAACAAAGAGGAGGACAAGTGCAAACTGTTCAAGGCGCTCGACGAGGCGTATGGCATCAAGGACCAGGGGCTCTTGAAGGAGTACCTATGTATTGAGGTTGAACAGACAGAAGACAGCATCACCATTCGCCAGAGTACATATGCACGAGAGATTCTGGAGACTTTCAGGTACGAGAACGCCCATGCCGTAGGCAACCCAATGGAGACGAATGTGCGTCTGGTACCTTTGGATAGTGGTGAGCAGTCGGACACCAGTTTTAACTATCGGAAGGCTATCGGAATGCTGATGTACTTGGCCACGGGGGCGAGACCGGACCTGGCTATTGCAGTAGGGCAATTAAGCCGGTTCGTGTCGAAGCTGTCCGCAAAACATGTGGGAACGCTGAAACGGGTCCTGCGGTACCTTGCCGGCACTGCTGACAATGAATAACGTACGAGAAACCAGAGGAGGTGCCCGAGACCATTGTTCTTGACGGATTCTGTGACAGTGACTGGGCCAACGACCCTGAGTCACGCAACAGTACAACAGGATTCGTGTTCACGATTACATGAGGTGCTGTTTCGTGGATGTCGAGACGGCAGTCTATTGTGGCACTCTCCACCGCCGAAGCGGAGTACGTCGCGGCGTGCGAGGCATCAATGTAAGGTCACTGCAAGCAACATTCTGCAGGAAGTGTTGCCACAGAAGCCTGTGGAACTAAAGCTTGGGATTGACAACCAAGCTGCACACGTGTTGACAACCAATCCAACATACAGTCGTCGAACACGTCATATCGAGCTTCGCTGGCACTTTGTGCGTGAACAAGTGGAGAAAGGAGTTCAGGACCTGCACAAGGTGAGCGGTGCTGACAACCCGACAGACGCATTCACAAAGCCACTGGACAAGCAGCGATTGAAGAGACTACTGGTGACGGTGGGCTTGTGATGCCAAGTGAGTGCTGACATGCAAACCTGGAGTTCAAAGCTGTGGCTTTGACGGAGGCGTGTTGGTTTGCATATCGGAGGCCTGCCAACAGCTAGGTTGAAGGCTGATTCTGGGACTAGGACGTCGGTAAGACATGCAGCCGTAGGAGAACACAGAGAGCCTGGTCCCTGCATGAGAAAGGGGCAACCGCCCTTAAGGAGCTGCGGCTCCACACCCAATCTATTCACTTTCCATTTCCCTTCCTTGGTGAAGAGTTCATTGTCGGTGCAACGACTAACAACTTGCCGCGTCATGGGCACGGATACGTAGCTGAAACGCAGGCCCGAAACGTGCATTTGAGGAGGCGATAGTGCATTTCGGATAGCACGTCGTAGGCGCAAAGCGTGCAAGTCACAGGGTCGCTCCTGTAGACCTGGTAGGATTTCAGACTCTCGAGCACGGTGTCAGCTTACTCGTCTGTCAGGTCGGCGGCCACCTCTCTCCAGGGCACGTGTGGTGGCATCTTCGCTAACATTCGAGCGTCGATGCCCCACGCCACAAAATGACGACTTTTTGAAGTGACCCACATAATAATCGCCAAGCGCTGGTGTCTTTCAACTGACCCGTTTACGCGAATAGAGAACTGTAGTTCGGGGAGCAAACGGGAGTTTTGGAACTATTTTTGGCCGATAGCTCCAGGAGGTTGCTCCTTGGAACAACTGGCCCCTGTTGTTACTCCACGGAGTTGGGACCTCTGGAGCTATTTTGGGATATTTTTGAAAATATGGTAGCTCCAAGGGCCGAAATAGCTCCAGAAACTACAGTTCTCTAATACTTACCTAGGTATTACATGTAACGGGTTCTACCAAAATTTGGTAACCAAATTTTAACAGGCGATGCCTGTAAGAAGGGGACTCGTTCACCCCTTCCATACTAAAATCAAGTATAAATGTAGCCAAGTTTCAGAAATTTGGCTCGGAAATTAAAATAGGCAGTTCTAACATAGTCACCCAAGCGTCTATATAAATCCGGTCACGCATGACTGTGACCATTGGGGCCTCTCATTACAGATTATAGCACTCTATCTCTCGCATAACGATTATTGTGCGTTCTACTCAAAATTTCCATGCGCGGTTCTTCGAATCAACCGCGCAAGCAATCGCGCAAGCCTGTATAAATGCATAAATAATTTGTTTACAAAGGCATTATGTGCAACACACAGTCAGTCAAAACTACAAGTATGTTCACTAGCCACAGCGACAGGGTGCACTGTACCTGAAGCTACATCCAAATAGGGTACATGGTACTCGATACAGCAATTCTGGCCAATAAGGGTGAAGCGTCGGTTTGATGGCGGTTCCGTCAATAGGCCAAAAACGGCAAATTTGGACGGGAAGCACAATATTGCTGGAGCTACTGGGGCACGAATGTCCGGTCGGTCCGTCGTGAATGAGCTACAAATCTGGATTGATAGTGGTACAATACTTTAATTAAGTCAAAAATAATACAACTGGATCCCTTGGGATGGTGAATGGCATCCGTCCCGCAGAATTTGCTTCATATCTTAAAAATGAAGTTGCCAGTCGTTTGATTGGCTTAAACCGTTTCAGCACGAGCTTTTCAACGATATGCTGCAATGCGATAGGGTCAAAAAAGCGGATTTAAACGGATCAACTGAAAATTCCCGACTGACCGACTTTCCACCTTTTTACGCCCCCTTCTTACAGGCGTCGCCTGTTAATAGTATACCCATTCCAAATACAATACCCTAGGTCATCTGAATTTTGACTCTCCCCTTTCAAAACAATCTTGATAAACAAGAGGTTATCGAGTGGACCTAAGGTTCATGTGGCGGTGTGCCAACCCGTCGAGTTGGACTAGTAGGTTCCCGGCGCTCAGATCCGCTACAGTACTTGTAAAAAAAATAGGATGCCATAATCAATTATCCAGCACCGCTACACCCGTCCACGGTGGAGGGGTGGAGTCCACCGTTTGCTACCCAATATTGCTACCACCCTGCCAAATTATATTCCCTGTCACGTCTCGAGGGTAATCTATTAGAATAGTTTACCGGAAAATTGCTACCATGACGCGATCGTTCTCCTCCTCGCTCTCATTCTGCCAGGTCGATTCACGGGGGACACCCCGCGAAGGGCACGTGGGTCCGTTGACCAAGTACGGGGTTAGATCTGTGCGCACTCTTGACCTAGTGACTAGGCTGCTTCTCGCATACGGAGCAGTCCGCTTGCAGGGGACATTGGACGCATGGCCGAGGCCGGATACCACTTCGGACAGTCCCAACGTGCCATCATGACTGAATCCCTGGCCCCTTCCCTCGGTCGACTTGCTCAGCTCTTCGGGTCCAACTCAGGAAAGACAAGCTAGCGCAGACTTTGCCTAGACGTATTGTGGGATTCTATCGCTATAAGGGAAGTACACGGCTTGCAATTAACCTGAAGGCGAGTACGGCAAAATCAAAATATCAACTTACACATAAATAAAATAATTGACCACCGTGAAGTTGTAGACAGTCTCTACTTCTCTTAGCTCACACGTTCAGTGCGCTTCATGCAGCTCTTACGAGCTCGCAATGCAATGCAAGCCTTGCATAGGCCCCGCGCTCGACGTCTTTTTGTCGCTTGTTGGACGCAGCAAATCGCCGGAGCGAGTGTTGACTCAGCCACGCGACTCAGCAAGGACGAGTGCCCGTCCTTTGTCGGTCCTTATGAAACAACGCGGACCCCGTCGTCGTGTCGGTGAGCCTTCGACTTGAAGTTGTCGGTCATTGCTCATCGTGCCGTTAATCCCCCGAATAATGGCGCGACGTTCCGAACTCTATTTGTGCTTTAACTCAAACGTATTTACCAAGTTTTGTGGCGCTCCTCGCAGGACTTTGCATCGTTACTCATGTTCCTACGGACGTCTCGGGATTCGACTCAATGGTCGGAAGGCGGCGGCGGCGGCTTGTCTTCGTCGTCCGGGAGCAAGCTCGACGCGGCGACGGTCTCGCCCGATTCCTCCGTTACAATGGTAGCGCCCTGCTGTCGCTCTTGGTAGTGGTTGTTGCAGAGGTTGTCGGTCCGCTCATATGCCTGGCGCATGCAGCTTTCCACCGCGCACCGCTTGCCTGCAAGCAGCCAGATCACACATTGCTTAACAATCATAAAAAAACACTCTGCACCTCTAGTCCACCGAGAGAGAAAAACTTCAGCAGAAGGACGCACCTCCACCGTGCGCCCAGCACAGGCCGTTCGAGATGGCAATCTTCTCGCAGTCGTCGAACTTGCACTTGGTGCCGCCGCCGTGCGACCAGCAGAAGCCGCGCGACTTGGCGCGATTGATGCAGCTCGGAACCTTGCACTCGGTCGAACCACCTGTCCTCGGACGGAATAGACAACCGACGTAGCTATTAGACCACTGAAGTGTATCCCGACGATGAAGCGAGCAGTAGTCGAGCTTACCGTGTCGCCAGCAACGCCCTTGGTGCTTGGCTCGACTGGTGCATCCTTCAGTGGAGCAACGTTTGCCACCCTGTTCGTTGCAAGACCACCCACACGTCAGGCTCCTGCTAAAGCTGAAGTCACAAGCAGCTACTAGAGACCGTAGCTGTACGTACTCCGTGTCGAACGCAAAGTCCTTGGTCCACCACGTACTGCTCGCAGCCTTCATGCTTGCAGATGCGGCTCGGCGGTCTCCGCGCCCGGCGCTTTCCGTCGACGCCTTGTTTGCCTCCAGCTCGAGCGCTGCGCCCGCTGGCTGCACCGGCGGGGGGCTC
>JAIKVD010001376.1:0-11282 GCA_024679075.1 Phytophthora uliginosa | reverse complement strand
CCGACGCCGCGTTCCGACACTTCCGCACGCCGGCGAACGACCCCGACTTGCCCTTCTCGGGCTTCGCAGTTGCGGCCTCGTCGACGAACGACCGCGCGTCGCAGCGCAGCATGTTGTTCGTCATCGTGGCAATCGTCGTCGGCAGCGCCGTGGGGGTGCTACTCAAGCACTTGGACGTTGACTCGACGGTGGCGGAGTGGGTCATGACTCCCGGCAACCTCTTCGTCCGTGCAGTGCAGTGTGTGGTGGTGCCCATGGTGCTCGTCAACCTCGTGGTTTCCACGGCGGACATCACGAGTAAAGGCTTGGGCAAGCGCCTCGGTCTTCGAGTGGCGCTGGTCCTGCTCCTGTCTCTTGTTGCTGCTATTCTGCAGGGAATGCTGACGGGTGTCATCATGCACTCGGTGTTCACTTCATACCAGAATGAGGAGTCGACGTCCACTACGGACCCCATTTTCGGCATCCAGTGTGGCAACGGCAAATATCTAGAAGCGGACGAGAAGGGCGTGGTGACCTGCTCGGCGACTGACGTTAGTGGCAAGTCGCAGTTTGCACTGGCCGATGTCAACAGTGCGCTCGTGCGCAATGAGGCGCTGACGGGAACAAACACGTCGCTGTCGGACAACTTGCTGAGCATCATCCACCAGGTCGTACCGGGCAACATCATGGCTGCCTTCATCTCCAATACCTTGCTGAGTATCGTAGCTTTTTCGCTACCGCTCGGAGCAACAATCGCCTACAGCTTCCACGGACCTACGAACCTCAACCCGTTGCTGGAGTTTTCCCGCGAAGTGAACGAGACGCTTGTGCACATGGTTCACTGGATTCTCCGGTTCACGCCCTTCGCAGTGCTGAGTCTTCTAGCAGGGTCTCTAGCCAAGTCATTGGAAGACTCGGTGTCTGATCACCCACTTCGCTTGGTTTTGTTGGTGGTTGCGGCGCTGGCAGTAAGTGTACTTGTGCACATGTTGGTGATAGTTCCGGCGGCTTTCGTGGTGTTCACTCGGCGCAACCCATTCCGCTTCATGCGCCAAATGCTACCGGCGTATGTGTACAGCCTCGGTTGCTCTTCATCCATGGCATCAATGCCACTGAGCCTGCAGTGTATGGAGACCACCCGGGAAGTCCCGTGCCCCATCATGCACTTCGTTTTGTCTGTGGGAACGTCACTGCACATGCCAGGAACGGCCATTTATCTGGCCGTGCTGGTACACTTCATGGCTGATGTCGCTGGTGTCACGGGTGCGCAGTCAACTACTGCCATGCTGACTACTTTCCTCGGTGTATTTTTGTGCACTATCACGGCACCTCCGGTTCCGTCGGGAGCGCTTACTGTGCTAACAGCTGCCTGGAACATCGTGTTCCCCGAAGCCGCCATTCCGGACAGCCTGTACGCGCTCGTGGTGGCTTCAGATGTGTTCGTGGACCGCTTTGTCACGCTCTGCAACGTGAACGCGCAAGCTATGCTCTGTCGTGTCTTAGCTGACCAGATTGAAGATAAGGAGGCTGGAAATGGTCCACGTGCGCAGGTTCAGCAGTACGCTTCACGGTAATGTAGTCGTAGTCAGGATTCACTAATACATGCTGTAGTATTTGCATTCGGTGTTGGTGTGTCGTCGTCATACATGCGACTTTATTTTCTTGCTCGCGAATGAAGCTACCGGTAGGCAGGCGGATCAAACCTGCGCTGCCAGTTCTCTGTCCAGAAATGCATTAACTCTTCATACTTGAGGCGGTGCAGGCGTCGACGGCAGCTTTTCGACCGGCGTGGGGGCTGGCGAGTTGCTGAAATACAGGTGCTTCAGGGCTTCCGCAGCAGTGATCCGCTCCGCTGGGTTATACTTCAGCAGTTTGGCCAACAGATCCAATGCATCTTCCGACGCAGCCGAGAAGATCGACGCCAGCGGCGGCGCCGTGCTCGGCGTGAACTCGACAAAGTTGGCTAGCGAGCTGACGCCAGGCCACTCGTCCTCGGTCGGCGTGCCCAGCGCATGGAAAATCTTCCCGAGCTGGTCGAGCTCGTTCATCCCCGTCAGATACGGCGTGCGCAGCATGAGCTCCGCCAAGATGCAACCGGCGCCCCACATGTCCACGGAGCCACTGTACTCCCTCGCTCCGAAGAGCAGCTCCGGCGGCCGGTACCAAATGGTGCAGACCATGGACGTCATGTTGCGATTGGGGCTGCCGTAGACCCTGGCGAGACCGAAATCCCCAATCTTGACGTGGCCGTCGGGCCCGATCAGCAAGTTCTCGGGCTTGAGATCGCGGTGCAGCACGTAGTGCTCGTGGCAGTAGGCGATCCCCTTGAGCAGCATCTGCATGTACGTCTTGATGTCGGCGGCGGTGAGCACTACGGCCTTGTCCTTGATGACGTCATCCAGGTTGCTAGGCAGCAGCTCGAACACCACGTTCATGGTGTCGTTGGCCACGAACACATCGAGCAGCTCCACGACGTTCACGTGCTTGAGCTCCGCCTGCAGCTTCACCTCGCGCAGGGCCGTGAAGTCCACGCCGTCCTTGAACTTGCCGCGCTTGAACTGTTTGATGGCCACGCGCCGCCCCGAGCTCTTCTGCACGGCGGCGTACACGATACCGAATGTACCTTCGCCCAAGACGTCGCCGCGGTCGTAGCGCTCCATGGTGCTGACTGGTTTCGATCTTGTGACCGGTCACTAAAAGCTTAAAGTGGTGCACATCAGCTTAGCGGATGTTGAAGCTGACCTTCACTCTGCTCGATCTCGGAACTCAAAGCAGGAAGCCGACTCGTCGCCACCGCTGCGCTGGCTGGGAGAGTCCTGGTGTGGTTTGACGTTCTTCCATCTCTCAAAATTATCACCGAAAAGCCCCATCGTTAAACGCTCGTGGTGTGCTCACGTCCGCAGCTGCCAACGCTACGTCTCAACGGTATTTCTCCGACAACTGCATCCTGACTGCTGTGCGACAGCAGAGCGAACTTTGGTGCCAGACCATCTCGTGCTCTGCGTACCATCCTGCAGACAATACGCACAGCAGCGCGTCTTGCGCTGCTAAGGTCGGCGACGGATGAACTCTCAACCGTTACAAGCGAGAAAATGTAGCCATATCCTATACATAAACAAGTCTTTCTGCAAGTAATCTAAAGTAGATTCCCGATCTTCCCGTAAATTACCGCGACGCTTGGGGGAGCGCTGCGCCCCAAACGACGCCGCCTTCATTCGCGAATTCGCCAGCTCAAGACAAGTCAAGCAGCCCGCTCCCGGACTTCGAGTAAGCTTCATCACCCAGCTTCCTCGTCTTCCCAGCCGTCTGCATCTTCTAGTCTCAAGCCTCCAACCAACTGCCACCAACCAACCCCCTCTTCTTCTCTCTTCTCTTCCGTCTCAAAATGCGTGAAGTCATTTCCATCCACCTTGGCCAGGGCGGCATCCAAGCCGGCAACGCCTGTTGGGAGCTCTACTGCCTCGAGCACGGCATCCAGCCCGACGGCCAAATGCCCAGTGACAAGACAATCGGCGGCGGAGACGACGCCTTCAACACCTTCTTCTCCGAGACCGGCGCCGGCAAGCACGTGCCTCGTGCCGTGCTCGTCGACCTCGAGCCCAGCGTCTGTGACGAAGTGCGCACCGGTACCTACCGCCAGCTCTACCACCCGGAGCAGATCATCTCCGGTAAGGAGGACGCCGCCAACAACTACGCGCGTGGACACTACACCATCGGCAAGGAGATCGTCGACCTGGTGCTCGACCGCATCCGCAAGCTGGCCGACAACTGCACGGGACTGCAGGGCTTCCTGGTCTTCAACGCCGTAGGTGGCGGCACCGGCTCGGGTCTCGGTGCTCTGCTGCTGGAGCGTCTGTCCGTCGACTATGGTCGCAAGAGCAAGCTCGGCTTCACCATTTACCCTTCACCGCAGGTGTCCACGGCTGTGGTGGAGCCATACAATTCGGTGCTGTCGACGCACTCGCTGCTGGAGCACACGGATGTGGCCGTGATGCTGGACAACGAGGCCATCTACGATATCTGTCGCCGATCGCTCGATATTGAGCGTCCGACATACACGAACCTGAACCGCCTGATCGCGCAGGTGATCTCGTCGCTGACGGCGTCACTGCGCTTCGACGGTGCGCTGAACGTCGATGTGACGGAGTTCCAGACGAACCTGGTGCCGTACCCGCGCATCCACTTCATGCTGAGCTCGTACGCGCCCGTGATCTCGGCCGAGAAGGCGTACCACGAGCAGCTGTCGGTGGCCGAGATCACCAACAGCGCCTTCGAGCCGGCGTCCATGATGGCCAAGTGCGACCCGCGTCACGGCAAGTACATGGCGGCGTGTCTGATGTACCGCGGCGATGTCGTTCCCAAGGACGTGAACGCGGCCGTGGCCACCATCAAGACGAAGCGCACGATCCAGTTCGTGGACTGGTGTCCGACGGGCTTCAAGTGCGGCATCAACTACCAGCCGCCGACGGTGGTGCCTGGAGGCGATCTGGCCCGCGTGCAGCGCGCGGTGTGCATGATCTCGAACACAAGCGCCATCGCCGAGGTGTTCTCGCGCATCGACCACAAGTTCGATCTGATGTACGCGAAGCGTGCGTTCGTGCACTGGTACGTCGGTGAGGGTATGGAGGAAGGTGAGTTCTCAGAGGCTCGTGAGGATCTTGCCGCTCTGGAGAAGGACTACGAGGAGGTCTCCGCTGAGACTGCAGAGGGCGAGGGCGAGGAGGAGGAGCTCGGCGAAGAGTATTAGTTATGCTACCCGGGCAGGCGCAGGTGCAAATGCTTGATTCCCGGTGGATGCAGAGCTTGAGTAGGGATGGATAGCACACCCCATTCGTAAAATAGGTGTTGTCTCTTGTGTTGGAGATGTAACCTCGTTTATGCTATTCTGCAGTGCGCTTGATATATATAAGCGCAGCTACAGTCAACATAAAGCTTTTTGCCGTACGTATTATCCACAGCCTGAGCTGCTAACTTGTTGTTGTAAATACGCGAAGTCTACTTTCACTTAACTTTATTCCGAAATGACCTGGATACTGCGGTTCAAAATCTACCCATTAATCTACAAACCCAAACTTCCAATGCCACGAAGGGCTTGCAAAGTCGTGGTGTTTAAATTCGCCGGTGACTGAAATTTCATGAGACCGCTAGAACAGCATTCCTGCATTGCGGATGCTGCCAAAAAGCACCCAAAAGTGTGCTTACGACAGATGCTCTACTGTACCATCATCTCCGGACCCGCCACGAGCGACGACCAAATTGGGCAGAGGGAAACTCGTAATCGCGCCGACGCCGAAGGCGTTTGACTAATTGAAGACTAAAAATCGAAAATATACATCCCATTGAAGGCCTCCTTCATGGCAATAGAGAACAGCACAGAACCTGACGCCTTGCTCGAGTTGATTGCCAGGTGTCAGTCAGGTCAAAAATCCGTTCTCCACAACCCAAAAAGTGCCTCGGAGAGTCCTGAGATTCGTACTGCTTTATGGTTAACTTCGCTGTGAGAGCAATTTCTCCGTTCTCATTTCTGCTTCTGCGGCGCGGCAGTCGGGTCGCCGCGCTTGCATCCATGTTCCCGACTAGGACTGCATGGAGTTAATGGATCACTCGGCAGCTATTGCAAGTGCAATCTGCAATACATGGCCAGATATTGAGCTGCTGGATTGTTATCCCCACTTGGATCGCAAGTCGAGAGAGAAGAAAGGCCTGCTATCGGACCACAAGGCTACAAGGACTTTATCAAACTGCAGCTCGATCAACTTGAAACTGCGCGTTCCCGTGAGCAGTTATTTGCGCTGTCTAAGTAAGTGTCTCAAAACTGGAGGGACCAAAGGAAGGGTGCCTACGCGAACTCGTTTATGAGCAATACCTCACGGACCCGTGGGATTTGTGGTTCATCACTGCCAGCAACGTCGCCAGAATAGCCCCGAACCAAAATCCAATTAAAGCGAATCACCGCGCTATAAAAATAACGATAGTTGCAGCAGGTCATTTGCGAGCAGCGATATCGCATGTGTTGGCCGTCACTCTACCAAAACATACGGATTCATTGCGGCCGCAATAAGAACACCGAGTTTTTGTGGCCGTTTGCGTCAGGTCCCGTTGACGAAAAAGTATTTCAAGCTAGCAAGCTTCTCTCGAAAATTGGAATCACTACCCTAGTCATGAGCGGATGTCTAAGCATGAAATCGCCAGGATCGACCGTTACTTATTTAACTTGGACTATTATCTCATTCACGATGGAAATCTCTACGGACAAAAAGTTACACACGCGAGAACATTGCTCTACGCCAAGGCACTGAAGGGAGTTCTTAAAAACGACGAGGTCGTGAACAACATCCAGCTAGCTTACCAGATCCTACACGATGCGGATATTCTGACGTGTGAGTCGATCGAGCATGACTGAGCTTCCCCCATTTGGACAATCGAAGAGGTAAGTGTTTATTTTGGTGTGGTGTGCTTTAGAAGAGTGTAATGAATCGTTTGCTTGCTTGTACCTACATACGATGCAACAGATTAGAGCCATACGAAGAAAATTCAAATGTGACTGTAAGAGGTTCTACCAAACGGGATGGTTTTGTGGACACGTGATGGCGTGCTTGAAACTTGTCGATGGCTTGGTCTTTTCACTGATGCTACGAGGCCTGCTGTTGAGACGAACTTCAGGTCGACCAAGAAATAAAGAACAGGGTCTGGAGCGTGAAGGGGCATCCCCTGGTCAGTACAGTGTAGACGTGCTCATGTCCCGGCTGATCAAAGCCTCAGCGAGTGTTATCTACTGGAGTGTGCTTTATATGTGGCCAACTAACAACAGAGACAGTGAAATCGAAGATCGAGATTTTGTTGGGATAGTAGAGCCTCCCTTCATGAAAGGTGGACCTCGCTATTAGGTCGTGCACTTCGAGAAGCGAAATGAAACGGTGACCATGGCAGCGGAGCAGCTCGCCATTACGATAAATTACGCACACAGGATGGGCCATCACATCGTCCCCGCGAGGACTGAGAACGCGTAGAACGTTGTGTGGCTTCGAGACATTTTTATTGTTTAGGACAAGGTTGCATGTAATGAGGTTATATGTAGTGAAGGCTTCGGGCGCTGCGAACTAGGGACATGCTACACGTCAACCCGTCTAATGCACTTTCATTTGAATTAAATATGGCATGGAATTAATCCGGTGGCATTTAAACCGCTTTTCAGTTTTGGCATGGAAAACCGCTTTTTTGGCATGGAAAAAATCCGCCACCAACAATTGTTCGCACTCTCGAGGGGTCCTGTGATGTGCAACAGTTCTCCCTGCTTGTCTCACGAAGAAGATACCAGTATTTATCGCCGAGCAAGATGATATCGGCAATCCCCCCTCGAGTGATTTTGGTAAACTCGAAAAAGAAGGCCTCGCTTACCGCTCCAAAAAGAGGATGGCCGACACCGCACCAAATTCAAAACGCTCTGAAAACAAAATCGACGAGATCATGGCACGAAGAATTCGGTTCATTCCATTGAGGCTATGGTCCGCTCTCACGCTTACTCTGCTGAAATCGACTTGAACAAAGCGTTTTTATTTGGCAACAAAAGCGATGCAGACGGATTTACGTACGTCGGTTGTGGAGAGGACGACGATCACTTCATCATTGGCATAACATCTCTTGGACTGATCGATAGCTGTTTCAAGTTCGCATCTACGTCCACATTTACTCGGTTTCATGCGGACGCTACTTTTAAATTGTGCGGCATCGGTTACCCTGTAATTTCGTGCGGAGTTACTGATCAAGCGCGTTCGTACCAACTCGGTGCTCTTTTTGTCGTCAGTCGTCGCACTTCAAATGAATACGCTGAATGTTCCAGAAGTTTTGGCGCAGTTGGCACGGAAGATAAGGGGCGAGATCTCCTGATTGATGCTGCTATGGGCGACGCTGAAGACGCGCGATATTTGGCTCTGACTAACGTATCAGAATTCGCTGATGCTACCGTTCTAATGTATTTATTCCACGTACTGTACAGTTTACGCAAGAAAACGCAACACTTTCTTCCACGCTATCGATACATGATAATGCCGTTAATTATGGATATGCACTACAGCGACAACCAGCAGGATCTTGCAGCGTATCAGAAGCGAGAAATCGCTCGGTGGCGCGAGTCGTCGCACCTTACCTCGTTTGCGGCATATTTCGAATCGGAGTGGATCGATGGTCGGTTTTGGAGGTGGCAAGTCTACCATACAGCGCAAGGTTACCCGACGACCAATAATCCTTGCAAAGCGTTTAATGCTGTGATCAAGTCATTTGTTCAGCGTCGGTAATTCCACATGCGATTGCTGCTGCAGAGGTTGATTGATCTTATCGAGACGTTGGAACTTAAGCAGCCGGTGGTCTCCAATTATGTCGCGGTGGCGACAACCGAACTGGTTAGAGCTGCAATGCAGATGATCGAAACAAAACAAGTTATCGTAAGCAAAACAGACCTTCTGCGAATTGTTCGCGTCACGGAAGTCCGTAGTGGGGCGATCGAAGAGGGAAGCGCGGATTTGGCTGATGAATAAACCGATTTTTCAGCTGGTAGTTGAACCCCCGACCGAGGATGACAACCATGCCGCGTCCGAAGCAGATACAACTGAAAGCATGGTGATTGCCGGTAACGAAACAGACGACCAAGATAACACACTGCGTCCATGTAAAGACGAAACCGAGGGAGACGACATTCCAGCAAAAGAGCAGTAAAGCTGTTGAGTGGTCACTGCGCAGAGTCCACCGTTTGGGTATGCCTGACCAAGGGTGGATTGTTAATTTGGATCGGCGAATTTGCGGTTGTAAGTCTTCGGTAAGATGCTAACATGTGCACACATTATTGTTGCAAAGCGTAGCTTTGGTTTGAGCGGAAGCAGATATGACCCCGCAGCGAAACTAAAAAAAACGAGTACAACGCAAGGCTAAATCCAAGCAAGGCAAAGAAAAAAGAGCGATTCCAGTCACCGGCCGAAGGTTATTGCTGCGCTGACTGGACGACTTCCACAATCGTCCTCTGCTCTGAACGTCCAGTTCATTCTCAACTAAAAAAATCGTGGTAGTCTTCACTAAGGCTATGGTCTACCAAAATGCACTAACATTTCACACTTGGCGTCTCTGCCTCTCGTTCGCTCATCTCCCAGAATGTGCCTCGTCATCATCAACGCTCACGCTTTCGCTGAAAAACTTCCCGTGGAGTTCGCGGGGCGGTGTGTTCATACGCTTGCTCACCCTCATAGAGTTCTCAGCTTGTAGACTGCTGAGCGCAAATCGGTACAATTCGCGTGTTCTTTTGATTCTCGCCGAAGCAAAATCATTCGACGGAGCATCTTCTTCGAATGGAGCCGGCGCAAAACCTGTCATAGACACTGATACCCACCCCACTCGTCTCGCGACTGCTTCAAATGCCTCAGTATCAGAGGTAGAATCGTCTTTGATTCGAGCTAAGTAAATAGAGCTCTCCATGATTAGCACCGCAGGCTCCAGCTAACCACTCATATTTCCTCTGTCGCAGGCGATCTGTAGCAACACGTGCGACTCCTCCACTACAACATCGTGGTATTCGATTCGTGCCGCCTGAAGTTCTTGAATACTTGACTTGAATGTTGGAGCTCCCCTTTCCCTTAATCTTTTGGTGCTTGACTTCTCATGACGCTGCTTCTTCAAGTGATGTTTGCCTTGATTGATCGAACTGTTGGGTCGCTTTGAATGCCCGAAGAGCCCCGTTATACGAGCTTTACCACGAGTAGTTCGCTCGTCTACTATCCATGACGTGGATACATCAATGATAGGATCTGGTGTCGCGGCCATGAGCTCCTAGCGTGTCTCTGTTGGTAGATCAAATCACGCGACTCGAAGCTTGGTTCCACCTTTCCCCAACAGCCACTTGCTGTCGCGGGTTTCGCTCTGTAAACCCTTCCGCTTCTCAGCGTACTCGCGCGCGTACGCATTGCCATTGGTCTCCGCGAAACGCCACACAGCCTCGTGAGTACACATTTGAGAGGCAGGTGCCACTAGTGAACCTGATCACCATGCAACAAAATGGAAAATGATAAGCGTCCAACTCACTGAAGAACGAGATGATAAGAAGGCGAGTTCTCATTCTCGGCCGGCATAACTAACCCGCCCTCCAAAACAGGTATGAAGACTTCAAGGTGTGCTACGTACGAACCCTCAGATAAGATAATCTGACCGGCGCCTTGCGCTCCTAACTATGGCGTTGCCGATGAAGCGAGCTCACTACCATGTACTAAACGCTCCATCGCGGCCCGAATACGCCGCCAGTCTACCTCGAAAGAACTGGCGTAAGTACAAATACAATTTTAAAGTATAACCAGGCAAAAACGCCAGTAGTCTACCTTGAAAGTATTGGCCTAACTAATGCTAAAGTATCATCAGGCAATTAAGCCAGTAGTCTCCCTTAATAGTTTTGGCGTAAGTATGTCGCATACAAATTTAAAGTATAATCAGGCAGTACGCCAGTAATCTAGCTTAACTAGAGGGTTGGGCTGGTAGCGCGTTCTTTTAATGCTACGTTTAAAAACGTAAAAAATGCAATTGCGCATCTCCTGCGCATGCTTCGCAGCCGCAGTATCCGCGCGCGACTCTCCCTACGTTCACCAATTTTTGTGTTAAAGACTGGACGATACGACAACGGTATCTACCGGTTTGAAAATAGTATTTAGAGACTGATCTCTACAATTGTGTTGAGTACATAGGTCAGTATGTCCATGAGCGTGCAAACGACTGTGTTACCGGCCACAACTCAGTCGTTTTCACGCTCTCGTTCCGGAGTTGTGTCCCCCCCTACTGTACATGTAGTACGTTAAACTCTTTATGTTTATTACTACTAGTATTTGTGGAAGAGTAACCAACACGGATGGAAGAGTCACCAATATTGGTGGGATAGTCACCAATTACTTGGCGATCACAATACCAGCACACCAAACCCATACTACATAAGCATTGCAGCCGTAGCTACCAACCACCGCTAGTCTAGCAAAAAGAGGAGTAGATGCAGTGCTCCTTCCGAGTTCGACCAGCATTAACATCAACAATTTAAATAATACATTAAGACATTAAGCATAGCTTTATTTGACGACCGAAGAAACGCGGAAGCTGTAGCACAAGCGTGACAGCCATGGGAGCGCGACGATGGGGGAAGCGCGGCGGTGGCGAGAGGAACGTGCCGGCCGAGAGGAGCGTGCCGGCCGAGAGGAGCCTGACGGCCTAGTGGAGCGTGACGGCGAGGAGCTTGAAGACGAGGAGCTTGACGATGAGGAGCTTGACGGCAGAGGTAGCGCGGC
>JAIKVD010001375.1:0-11293 GCA_024679075.1 Phytophthora uliginosa | reverse complement strand
GCAGCGGGTTCTTCGAGAGACGCTTGGCCGCTTGTTCGCTTCATGGCGAATTGAAAAGTGAGTCAAACACCCCAGACGATTGCGAGTGATCGCTACTTTAAGGGGGGGATGATGTAATGGGCCCTATGGCCAATTACATGGCGATATCCAATTATGGATTAGTTTTAAACAACACTAATTGGCATGGGTCGCCGGGTGTCGTAGACATGATGTCTGATTCATGTTTACGCACCAACACTCACGGAAGTAATCAGTGATTACTACCGCATGGAATGTTCTCGAACATTCCGGAGTGTTCAGTGCACACATGTATTTTTGTGCACGATGATGGTTCCTGCTGGAAAACTATCTGGTGACGAGGCCGACGTGTCATTGTGGGATCATGCCACCTTGGCGTGCAACTGGGTGCGTCTCTGTGACTTATTGGGGCATTTCTGCGCCCGGACCTCGGTGCCTCGTATCTGGCAAACTGCCATTGCCACAACGGCAAGTGATGATCCGCTATCACAACCTGGACCCTTCACTCGCATGAACCATTCAGACGACCACGGCAACGAAAGGAAGCAAGAGGGGGATCCAGAGTCCTCCCCTAATCCTCTATCGGAGGATCTTCCCGCTCCCAACCGTCCCAAGAAGTCTCCTGCCTCCGGCGGGCCGAAAGGGAATTCCAAACGAGGTTCGCATAAAGCGCCTGCCAGTTTGCAACTCCGCCCCACAGAGCGAGTCGAAGAGAATTCCAGCTGTCGGTCTGAGGGGGTCCCTTTGATATGGACGGCAGAGAAGGCTCGTGGGTCGCTCCCTGGTCCGGTCGTCTGGAATGATCTCCGGTTGGACGTTCAGCGGCTGATGTGCACTGGGATTTATTTGCAATGTGCACTTGACTGGCTCGGGGAGGACCGTCCGGCACACACCCGCTTCCATCAGGCTGTCCTTGTCGAGATGTTTGCCAGAATGATGTTTTGGAACAAACTGGATGACTCCTACTGGCCCAAGTACGTCCCGGAGAGATACTATATCGCAGCGGAGGCTCATCAGGACGACTTGGAAGAACGTGAAATCCAACCGCCATTCTGGGGTGAACTTTCACTGTCTGATGAGGTCGACGAAGATCTTCTTCTGGAAGATTTTGAGCCGGAACATGATGCCAAATCCAAGGACGCCGACTGGGACGCTGGTGAGGAAGGGAACCCAGTGGATGCCGCTAGTGATCTGGAGCAGGTACCTGCCGCAGAGAAGACATCCAAGCGACGCAAGCGTCGGGATTCCCAAGTTTCCGTCCCTGATCAGCCTCCAGCCAAGATAGCTCGAGGTAATGGCCGTTCACGGTTGGCTCAGAAAGAATACTCCCAGCTGACTTCTGATGAGAAGGCAGTGGTCGAGACTCCCGGAGAAGGCGTGGTATCCTGGAGGTACAATGGGGTCCGAGTCAAGTACTCCGATCCCACTTCCACGAAAGGGTCCCAGACACTCGGCTCTCCGGACTACTCGCCCAATCGCCATGACCTGGACCTTCTCAAGACACGTTTCGCTCCGGACGAGTTCCACACCTTCCTGGTAACGGAGCTCCCATGGCGTCAGATGTACGCCGATTGGGTCAAGGAGCTTTATTTCCATCATCTGATCGACCTTTCGGATGCCGAGATCACTTTCCTGGATGAGATGGTCGACTTCATGAACGGGAACAGTCGAGCGTTCTGGAACGCCATCCACTGGGTCGTCTTTCTTCAGGGAGCCGTCGATTCAGTAGCGTTCAAGATCCATACCCGCCGTCGCAAAGCCCATGAGTCAGTCAACAAGCGGATCGCTACGCTGGTCAAGCGTCACAAGAAGCAAGGGGTTCGTCAAAGCTTGTTCTTCGAACCAGGCATCTGGAAGTTTCCTGCGAAGGTTTGCTACTGGATCCTGGAAGACCCTTCGGCGTCCCAGAGGCACTCTCTGAAAGAGCAGCTCGCTCTTCTGGACGCCGCAGAGCCTGCGCGCCTGCAGTGGGCCCATTGTGCCACGGATGATGAGCGCATCGCTCATCTCCCAGCGGACATCCGCGATATGCTGATTCCGGCCGGCCAGCGTGACCCCATCTCAGACGCGGCTCCTTGAGCGTTCAAGCGCCATCCTCCAGACGTAGTGTCGTCTTTCATCTCCTCTTCATTCTTTGGGACGTTCTTAGTCTCCCATAGTAGTAGTCGTTAAGTCATCTGGAATCCAATTTCTTCCTCCTTTTCGTCACAATCTCCTTTTCCTTCTATGATCAGTCCAGTTCACTCGTTTCTCGTTCAACATGCAGTTCATTCACACATCCTCGGTCCAAGTCAGGCGGGTTCGTCATTTTCGACGAAATCCACTACACTCGGGGATGATCGTCTCCCGCTTGCATAGTCTGGAAACGAGCTTTAGCTTTGGCGCTCTGATTGAATTCATAAAGTAATGCACCGCAGCTGAGTTGGGAGACGGGCAACCATTCGGGTTCGTCGTATCCTTTCCACTTGATCGGGTACTCCTTACTGCGTTTGGAAGTCCGTGTCTGTTTGGACCACCTCAGGTCGAGTATCTTTTCCACTTCATACTCGTCCCTCTCAGAGTCGGGTTCCCAGCTGTCTTCCGGAAGAAATGCGGTATCAAAATCATCGTCTTCTCCCACCTCAACTTCTTCGACTGGTCGTCTAGGATGGAGTGCTCGTGGCTTCAGACGACTGATGTGCACGTTGACGCGGTAACCCGTGCCCTCGACCTTCAGACGCACCCGGAAGTCGTCGTGTACTTCGTCGATTCGAAATGGACCATGCCACATGTGGGCAACCTTCCTGCTCAAGCCTGTCTGGACTTTCGAAATGTACAACCATACTGCGTCCCCCTTTTCAAATCCAGTCTTCAGTCTCTCTGTGAGTTCCTTCCACTTTTGTGTCTGGGCGTCAGATCGCGCTTTCTTCGCCTGGACCTGGAGATCTTCTGGACATGCGAGGGCGTAGCTATAATCTCGCTGGAACTTACGACGCCACTCGTAGGCAGTCTTCTCTTGGACGCTCGAAGGTCTGGGCCCTAACATCGCAGATACCGTCCCTTGGGCATCCCATCCATGGACTAGATAGAATGGCGTCTCCAAACGAGTCGCATCGAAAGACGTATTCAGGGCGAACATCAACCTCTCGGCGTGATCGTCCCAGTCGCTCTGATCTGCTTCAGCGATATACGCTCGGATGCTGCGTACCACCGTCTGGACGGATCTCTCTTGTTGACCATTGGCTTGGGGTCGGTATGCCAGAGTCGCTCGTTGTCGACTTCCCAAAAGTTCTCTGAATCTTGTGAAAACTTCACTCATGAATCGCGGATCTTGGTCATGGCGAATCAGGGAGCTTGCCCCGAAACTCCGGAATACTTGTTCTTCATATGCTTCTCCAACGTCTTGATCCGTCGTAGAACTCATTGGCTTGCACATGACATACCCTGAAAAAATATCCTGAAACAATAGCAAGAATATGTTCCCTCGTGCCGACTTGGGCATATGGGTCACAAAGTCCATTGACACTGCTTCAAATGGGCGTCGTGGCATAATGTTCCCTGGCGATGGACCGGGGTTCGGAGGCCTTCCTTTTCCACTCGCACAGTCCACACATTCCTCCACAAAACGATCCACATCTGCATACATCCCAGGCCAGTAGAACTCCGAACGAAGCCGTTCATGGGTCCGAGTCTTGCCTTGATGTCCTCCTTGATAATCTTCATGAGCATAGTGTAGAATGTCCGCTTGGAGGGCTCTCGGCACAACCAACCGTGGCTCATCCGCAAAGTCTCGGGGCCGATCTCGGGTGGACCGTGCTAGACGATATAGGATGCCTCGAGAATCCAATGCGAACAAGTCCGCCACTTTACTAATCTTCCGGAGCCGTCGGGGCGAGAATGATTCGAAATCTCCTTTCAGAAATCTCACCAACTCCGCGAGGTACTCCTCGCTCCTTTGGTGGACTTTGATGCGCCGCCACCGTTCTGCTTGATACTCCAGTGGTCCTAGAGGAGCTCTGGAAGAATCCCCGGCTGCCATCTGTGCACCGCTTCTGGTCACTGCTGCCATAACTCGGGCCGCATTTGGAAGTGGTGCTGACTCTGATTCAAACTCTACGTCCTCCTTTCGGAAACTCACGTCGGCCAAACTTTCGGGGACACGGACATCGCCTCTGGGACTCGCTTGCGATTTCATCAATTGTACTGGTATCTTGGATACGTGTTCCAAATGGTATCGCTCGTCTTCATCTTGGACGTCCCAGGAGTCGTCAAACACGAGTGTTTTGGACGTTATGTAATCGGCGGCTTGGTTAAAATCCCGCTTCACATGCACCAACCTGAGAGATGTGAACTGAGTCTTCATGTTTTCGCACTCGGCTAGCTTCCTTTGCAAGTTCGGTTGGTGACAATTGATGAGACCTTGGACCTGCTGGATTACTATCCTGGAATCCCCCACGACAACCAATTCCGTGATCCCTTTTTCACGGGCCATCTGTAATCCTATCAGGAGTCCGTTGTATTCAGCGTCATTCACCGTGACGTCTTCAAAGATAAAACCACTCGCTTCCATGACGGACCATCCAGGCAGCTTCCACAAGATACAACCACAGCTCCCTTTTCGAGTCGAGGTTTTCGCAGCTCCATCGAAACTTAACACCACACCTTCGAAGTCGTCCTCCAACATCTCTACGCTGAGGACCGGGGGTGCCTTGATAAAACCCTTCGCTGGGACAAGTGACTCTGCGACTTCGTCCAGGTGCTCTCTTGGAGTAATTCCTGCACCCATGATAGCCGCCAAACCGTCCTCGTCTTTCTTTACCTTCCGGATGTCCAAATTCGTGTGACAAAGTCACTCCCCAGGGGACACACCTCCCATCCGCCGTTTTCGATTGAATGATCCACTTCAGGACGGAGTACCGAGTGTATACAACCAGAGGGCATCCTTCTACCAGAGTCCGGATAACCTGGAGTACTCGTAACACCGCTATGACTTCCTTTTCTGCGATGTGGTATCGAAGTTCAGCATCGTTCAGAACGCAGCCACTGTACCTCACTGGCTGAATGACTCCGTCATATTCTTGCCCGAGCACAGCACATGCAGCCCATTGGTTGGCGCGTGTGGAATGATAACGAAAAGGTTAGTCCGGTCCGGATGTCGTAGCAACGGAGTCGACACAATTTTCCGTTTGAGGATCTCGAACGACTCCTTGGCCCGGGACAAATCTCGTTTGGAACGTACGTGTTCATCCGTTAATTCATACAGGACGGCTGCCACCACTGGTAAGTCTTCGATAAACTTGTGGTAATAGTTGAGACTCCCGATAAATGACTGCACTCCTTTCAGAGTGTTCGGAAATGGTAGGTCCCGGACTCCTTTCGCGATTTTCGGAGTTGCTCGAATGCCTTCCGCACTGATCTTATGAGACAGATAGGGAATCGATCGCTTTCCAAATTCACATTTCGGGAGACTCACAGAGATATTCCAATACGTCATCCGGAACAGGAGTTTATTCAGATCATCACAGAGTTGGTCCCACGAGGTGGCTCCATGCGCGATGTCGTCGATGTAGGAACTACGGCCGAGGACAGGACCCATGTGCGAGGGTGTCGGGATGTTTCTCTGGAACACCGTCATGGTATCTGTCAGAGCTGGGATTTTCACTTCCCCAACACTCCTATCCGGACACTCCAACTTGAGGAAATCCAACACATCTTGATCCAATTCCGCTTCCTCCTCGGGTGGTAGGCGAACAAAACCCCACAGACAGTTATTGATGACTGCTTGGTACACCAGAGGGACGTTCTTCAATCCAAACGGCATACGTACCCACTGGAAATGTCCGAACGGACACACGAAAGCAGAGATGAGTTTTGCGTATTCTGTCATGCGAATCGCCCAAAATCCGCTGGCCATGTCCAGACTCATGAACCACATCGCACTCTCGAAACCAATTAACAGATCGTCAATCAAGGGTAATGGGTAGTTCGAGAGTTTGGTGAACGTATTCACCACGCGGTAGTCGATACACATCCGGATATCCACCCCGTTCTTCTTCAGCACGATGACTATGGGTGAGGCCCAAGGCAATTCGGAATGTTCGATAAGTCCTTTCTCCAAAGTGTTTTTATCAGCTCGTATACCTTCATCGAGAGATGTGGCGCCACCGATCTTGAACGTTGAGCCACCGGTTTGGCATCCCGACATCCAAGTCGCACACGACACCTCGAGCTGGGACGGGGGCAGCATTGCCATCTCCTAGAAAAATGCTGCGATGATACTTCAGGATACTCCTCATTTTCTCTTCCTCATCTGGTGTCGTAGTTCCCGGTTCCCCAACATCTGCGGTTTCGATATCACAGCTGGGACTCAAGTCTTTTAACTCGGGAAGAAGCACCAGCTGATCACGCAGCTGAGACAGCAATTCACTTCCTTCGTGAATGTAGATGGTCGGTTCTGAATCCAGTTCTTCTGCATTCATCTTCATACAGCGTTCATACTCCAACTCCAGTTTCCGCAGAGGGGTGCAAGGCCAGGCTTGGGCTGGCACATCATCTTCCCCCTCGGAAATCAAATCCCGGGGATCTTCCACCCAGTCCTCATAGGAGGACATCAATCCCTTCTCCAATATTCGCAACCCACAAGTCCAAAATATATACTACTCTTGGACCGATGGTGACCTTGACTTGAGCCTTGGATCGAATGACGGTGGGTACTCCTCCCAAACCGGACACACGGAGTGGACTGTGAACACTTAACTTGAGTTTGAGCTTACGCGCTAAGTTCGCACTCACCATGCTCACAGACGCTCCAGTATACAACATTATTGGGACTCGGTGGTTATGCACCGCACCATGCACCATCGCCACCTTCCGGTCATCATCTGACTCGTGATCCTTCCACCATCCAAACCTTTCTCCAGGCTCCAAACGAAACGCGATAGGCATATCCAAACCAGGGATGTCCGAACTAGAATCATCAGAGCGAGAATCATCATCTTGAAATACAGTCATGCATTTGTGTTTACCTTGTGTTCGACTCTTCAACTCTGGTCCCATATACACTAAGTCACACAATTCTGGGGGCTTCTTCGGCCCGACGCGTTCTGGATCCCCATCCAGCGGGCTTACAGGTTTAACTGCTCTTCCCCAGAATTTGCTTCATTCCCCAGAACTTGCTTCCGGAGTGACTTCGGCAATTCAAGCGTTCCCTGTGAGGCTAAGGATTTCAGCGTTTGGAGAACCTTCCAGTCGTCGCAAACTTCCCCATGGAACTTGGAACAGAACGCACATGGATGCGTCTTGCAGTACTGGGCCGGATGTCCTTGTTGATAACAGCGGTCACACTGGAGCTCCGACCAGCAATGATCTTCGGTGTGCCCAAAACGCTTACATGCTTCACAGAATCTGGACGTATTGGACTTGTCAAATCGAGGTGACGAAAGATTGGGTCGGAAATCCCTTGCGGGTGGTTTCCACCCGGCGTTTTCCATTGCTCGATACACCCGAGACCAATCATCAGTCAGTTGGGACTCCTGTCCGCCTTCGGCTTCTTGATCGGGAATTTCTTCAGCTGCCTCCTGGAATCGCACTTGCTTCTCATCTTCCGAGTCTGACTCGCCTCCACTCTGTGCAACATAAGCCTTGGCCGGGCGTTTCGGACGAAACTTCCCAGCGGTCATATAGTCTGGGCGAGGTTCACGTCTGGGCGGAGGAGTTTCATAATCGTCGTCCTGATGCATCTCTTCGTACTGCTTGAGCACGAACTCCAGATCTTCCAGACTGTGCAGACGTTGTCCTTGTAAGGTGGAGCGAAGCGAAGAGTCTAGGAGTTTCTTCATGAACACCTTGAAGTGACGTTCCCTCTCTTTGGATGACTTCCGGAAGTTGATCTCTGCTTTATCTGCAACCCGATTCAGCCGGTAGAAGAATTCCAAAGGAGCTTCTGTCTTCTTCTGGGTCATGCTGTAATACCTCTCAGAGTCCGATATTTTCGCTTTGCAATTCTTCTCCTTGAACGCTTTCATGAACCGTTTCCAGCTGTGACGAACTGACTCATCCAAGTTGTAGCGCCAATCCCGAGCCGAAGACGGCAACTTCAACTTCATCTCATAGATACGCATCTTGTCAGACCATCCTCCTTGAACTGCCATGCTCTGGGATTTCTCCAGCCACCGAATGCGTGTCGACAATGAGGCCTTTTCATTGAAATCTTCCAGCGCTGAAACATTCACGTACGGCTTATACGTAAACACTGTGGTTCCTGCTTGGGAAGTCTTCGAGGTCATCGCGTTTGGAACCGACTCCTCGAAAAATCTGCTGTCCGAATCATCGGAACTCGCATCATCCTTCTTGACCGAATCTGAATCTGGGTCAGATTCATGAGGGTCATTTCCCCGTCTGGAGATCTTCTTTGCTGAATCCCGTCTCGACCCTGACTTCACAGCGTTTCTTTTGGGTGGATCTGAACCTCCAGGCGGAGTACGTTCGGGAGGCCCTCGCTTCTCAGAGCTTTGTTCCGTCTTCACTTGAGTCGTACTCTTGACCTTTTTTGCGACATCGGTTTTGGCCTTAGCCTGTTGCAAGCCGCGCAGGGTCGCCTGTAACTGTGCCGCAAAATGGCTGTCTGCATTCTCTTGGGCAACCTCTGTTGGGACGGGGGCTTGTGATGGCGTTGGGACGGAGCCGCGAGAGTCAGTTTGAGACAGTGCCACACGCAGGTCCCGTAGCTGATTCGCATGGAACTTCTGGATGTTAAGCGCCGCTTCTCGGTCCTTTTCTCGTGCTTCCTGAAGGGCTTGTAACTCCTTTCTGGATGACTCCGGTCGGGCAGCTGCTTTCGCAACTTCCAGAGCTTGGCGTTCCTTTTCAGATTCCACCTGCGCATGATAATCTCCCAGCACCGCTTCCAGACGTTGACGTTCACCCAGGATAGCCTCAGCACGCAACGCTTCCACGGCTTCGGCCGTCATTGGAGTGAGATCTGCCTTGTCAGGCAGTAGCACAGGTGGCACTTCGCTCTTCCCAGCTCCCATCTCTTGTCTCAGACCTTGAACGACTTCGGTCTTCACACTCTGCTTAATACTCTGGGTGTCTTCACGTTGCTGTGCTTCCATCTTGGCCATCATTTCCTGCATCTTGAACATAAAGTCCAAAGCTGCTTGAGTCGATCCCGTGGACCTGGTAGAACGGCCAGAGCGACTGGAGCGTTCCGAGTGTCGCGATGATGATCTGTGACGTTCAGACGTCCGCTTGGACGAACGACGTCTTCCTGCTCCTCGTCGTCCTGAGCGACGACTATCATCTGAAGATTCTTCGTCCGATGAGGGGTCCGGCTTGCGTTCTTTCCGGCGTGCACGCCTTCGAGTCGCCTTCACCGGCTTGACGTCCCTTTCAGATTCTACCATGTCTACATCTTCTTCATCGAGTCTCAATTCTTGGGTAGGCGGAATGACCGTCTGTTGGACGTACATACCCATCTCGGCGCCACTTGGCAAAAACAACACTGGCTCCATGGGCTGTCATCACCATAGGGTGATAACCAACATAAAGCATGTGTCCTCCCTCGTATGACCACATAGAAGAACCCGATGACTCATCCCTGGACGACAGGCTTCCAGTTGCGAAACTCCTCTGTGAAACATTTGACTGTCCTGAAACATCAGACTGACCCGGAACGGAATCCGATTCCGTCTTCCGGGAGACACTCATTTGCGCCGCAGAGTTGGCCTCGCTAGGAGGTACCGTGCTTGGTCCTCCCGTCCCTGACGAAGCATAGAGCGGCAACGAACTCAAGGATGGGGGCTGGAGCGGATGAGCTTGTGGACGTTTAGCGTCTGGTTCACTCTGTGATGATCCTCTTGGGCTTCTGGTCGTTCGGATACCCAGCGTCCTGAAACGCATCACAAATTCTCGGCCCAACAAATCCGACTCGTAATCATTCATGAAGAGGTCACCTTCTGCATCTTCAGCATGGTAATCCAATCTGGGAGGATGTTCCTACTGAGCTCCTGTCGGAAGTAATGATCTCCCCGTAGATTTAGCCGTCACTTGTTGCCACTCCATCATCTCCACACCAAGCAGTTGCAGCAAATCCGCCACCACCTTATAAACTTTGCTTCGATGGAGTTCGACGCACGAGTCTTGAACCATTCCGGAACGAGGTTTGTGAACTCGAATCCAGCCTCACAGAGGAGGGTCTGAAGTGCAGCTACACTCTCTCTCGGAGATGACATTCCAGGCGGGATAGTCGCTGCCGTCAAATCTTGTGCCATTGTTGGCATTCGTCGTTCTGGGCGCAATTCTACAACCCAAGATTCTTCAATATTCGCCGACAACGTCCAATCTCGCAAGTACCCAGACGTCGTGAGTATCACTGTCTGCCAAACCCGCGGTATCCAATGTCACAGCGGGCCACGTGTACTCCACATGTGGAGGCGTAATCCTTCCAGACGGAGCGCGCTCCCAGCGCCGAACTTGTTCCGCCACATAATTGCGCGCTTGCACTTCCGCGACGCTCACTCCGAAGTCTCTTTGGGGAACCTCCACGGGTCGGACATCAGAGTCGTCCAGGATGGTGACCACTGCGTTGGCCTCTGGGAGCTCCTTGTCTTCTTGAACAGTCACCAACGACTTATCATCTTTGACTGACAATACTTGGTCTTGGAGCTCCGCACTTCCGGAAGTACTTCAACCTCCTCATCTGGCTGCGGAGAATCCGAAATTCCATCCACAGCCAGGGATACTTCTTTCGGAGAGCTTGCTTCGAGCCTCCGGACGGGATCTTCCAGATTCTTGGCCTCATTCTCGGGCGTTCCCAACGCTGGCCTCTTGAGCTCTTCCTCGTCCCCGCCTTCACTGACAGCATCGTCCGGCAACCTTTCACCTGTCCCTTCGTTCGGACGTGTTTGGTGCACATCTTGAACATCCAGTCCCGATGACGATCGCCCTTCAGCTGCTGCCAGTCTCTTCTTCTCTTCCTCGGCGGCCTTACGCTTCGCAGCGTTAGCCTTCCGAGCCTCGCGCTTGACTTCGTCCAAGCTCTTGTGCTCTTCCGGCGGCAGCCCTCGAAGCTCGTGACGCCTCACCGCGTCCCGCCTCTCCGCGTTCGTCTTCTTGCATGCTACTTCTCCGAACCATAACCACAGTTAGGAAGTAAGTCAACAATCAGCACCCTTTGAATCAAATCAATATAACAACTCGGTAAAGTCACTAGACAACCAAATCCGGGTACGCCCACCAGCTGTGGCGAAGTCGGTGACAACTTTTTGCCGCCCAGGTGTATAGTGCTCGCGCTACC
>JAIKVD010001374.1:0-11296 GCA_024679075.1 Phytophthora uliginosa | reverse complement strand
GCTCGGCGTGCTGCGCGCCATCCGCCAGCGCCGGCTGGAGATGACGCAGGCCTCGTATCATTCGCTGGCCATTTGCGCCGGCAAGACGGGCAAGTGGGAGCTCGCGCTGGACGCCATGAACACCATGCAGGAGGAGGGCTTTGAGCCCACGTCAACCATCTACAACTCGGTCTTTTCAGCGTGTGCCAAGGGCAAGCAGTGGGAAACGGTCGTGGACGTGTACGAAGCCATGCCGGACGAGCTTCGCGAGAGTCTGCGCGGAGTGTACCTGGGCGCGGTGATTATGGCCCACGCCAAGTCCGAGAGCGAGGAGCTCAGGTTGCGTGGCTTGGAGATCTTTTACAAGTATAATGCACGACGGTCGTCGGACGAGCAGCCCAACTTCTTCGCGTACAACGCCGCTCTTATCGCGCTGCTGGATACCAACCAGCTCGAGAAGATGCACCCTCTCGCTAACGAGATGAAGCAGAAGGGGATGAAGTGGGACACCGTGACGTACCAGTGTTTGATCCTGTCCTACATCCGCGGCGGCGCTGTGGAGACCGCCGTGCAAATGCTGCAGAAGAACGCCAAGCGCATGGGCAAGACGACCATGTGCTACCGTGAGCTCATCGAATTCTATGACGAGAAGCGCAAGAACCCTCGCGAGGCTGTCCGCCTTACGATGCAGATGATGCAGATGAACAAGCGTCTGAGCCGCCTCGACTGGCACAACGCGCTGCGGATCGCGCTGCAACTGCCCGAGCGAGCGCCGTACTGGAATTTCCGCAAGTGGATGGACATCCGCGCCAAGAGTATCATCAAGGAAGTGCCCCCGCACCTCATGCTGCCCACGCACGCGGACCAGCACCGAGCGCTCGTGCAAGAAGTCGAGTCACCACCCGAGACGAAGCACGTGCAAGACAACTATCACTCGCGCAAACGCAAGCTCAACCGCAGGAAGACCGACTTCGACGACGAAAAGTTCCTGTAAACCGTTAGACCCTTTGCTTATGTTTTGTAACCAGCCTCTCCTTGCTCTGACATCCTTGACACATGGCTACATGTCGACTACGCAGCTTTATTTCGTGGGCTGCCCCGCCATCAGTGGAAGCAGAGCCGAGTCTCTTATTCCAGCCTTTCTCTCTCGACGTGGCTCAGTCCGAATTTTGAATCGGTTGTCCCCAAGCGAGCGCCACCCACGACGCGATTCGAACACCACCTTCATTTCCAGATTCGCCTTGGACCCCGCACTTTCCAGACTTCATTCACGCAGGAAAAACCCCATCGACACCATGCAGAAGAGCAGAACACTCTTCTTAGTCGTGATGCTCTGCGTCGCTGCGGTGCAGGGGCACAGCTGGATCGACTGCCTCGACACCAACCGCACCATCGTCTACAACCGAGGACCCGAGTACATTTTCGGCGGAGACAGCACCGACGGCATGTGCGCCGGGTACATGAAGAACTACCCAGGCCGGGGCGACAACAACATCAACAACGACATCACGTTCAAGATCCTGATCGCCGACGTGGCCAAGAACGCAGCAGTGTGCACGACCGCCGCCTGGGACTATTCAGGCTGGCGACATCGCCTCGCGTTGACCGCTGGCACCACCTTCTACTTCGGCTACACCTCCAATGGCCACATCGTCAAGGAGCAGGCGGCAGGCAAGACCTTCTACGGCGTGTACTGGACGGGCGTCCCGGGTTCGAGTCTGCAGACGACGTTCGACCTGACCTCGGACAAGCTCATCGACGGTCAACTCCACAACTTCGACGATGGCAACTGCGGTGAAGCGTACAGCGACGAAGCTCAGACGATTCCGTCGGGACGTGCTGGAGACGGATACCCTTGCGTTGGCACGTTCACGATGCCTGTCGGTACTGCTCCTGGCGTCTATAACCTCGTCTGGTACTGGAAGTTCTACGACGCAGACACCAACACTTCGATCCCCACGAGCAGCGGAATCTACGGAGGTGCGGCGTACACGAGCTGCTTCCAAGTTGAAGTCACTGCCTAGCGCAGCATTGCAGTCCACGAGCCGAGCAGACTTAACTGCCGAGATTATCGTCCTGTAGCGTCAGATAAGCTGGAGATCAGGTAGTACAGTACTTCGTCTAGTGCATTATGCATTAGGTGTCTCTGACTACAATCCAGACAAAGAAAAGGATCAAATCTAATTATCGTCCGATAAGAAGAATGGACTCGTTTAGCTCTTGTGCACCTTGCGCAGCGCGATCACGGCAGCGCAGGTGCAGATGATGACGGCACCCACGACACTCCAGTAGTTGATCTTCTCGCCCAGCAACAAGTAGTCCCAGATGAAGACGCACACCACGTCCAGATAGCGCATCACCGAGGCGATGCCGGCCTTCTCGAGCTGGAAGCCCTTGGTCAGCAGCAACTGCCCCACAAACGTGAACACGCCGCTGCCGAACACGCAGAACCAGACGCCGACCGTCGATGGCACCACGAACACTCGCTGCACCAGCAGCATGTAGGCGAGCGAGCCGAACATGCTGAAGAGCATGAAGTAGTGCACGATGACCATGAAGTCGATGCCCTTGAGCTTTCGCACAGTGATGAACACGAACGCCTGGCCGATGGCGCCCAGCATAGCCGACCCGATCGCAATCCACGATCCGTCCGACTGCGCAGTAGCGTGGTCGTATCCGAAGATGAAACTGGGACGCACGACGCAGATCAAGCCGGCGAAAGACAGCACCGCACACGCGAAGCTAGGAACGTCGATGCGCTCGTGCAGCAGGCACGCTCCCTAAAGTGAAAAGCACAAGAGTCAGTCACTGTACATTCAAACCTTAAGGTCATGCAGCACCAACGCACCAGGAAGAAGGTCCACACGGGCGAGGTGAACACGATGCAGCTGCTGTCAGCGAGCACCATTTGCGAGAGCGCGTAGAAGGCGAACGAGATGGACGAGAAGCCCGCCAGGCAGCGGTAGAACAGCATCAAACGGTCTTCCGGGGCCACGTACAGCGTCTTGCCAGTGTACCAGATACATACCTGCATAGGTGTACAGTAAATGGGTAGCAAGGTCTCCGTTAAATATCCAACCCCACCATTTGTAGTCACTGCTGTATCAAGCCAGCCGACTGCGTACATAGTTGAGAGTCATGGCCACAATGGAGCGCCAGAAGATGGCCTCGATGGACGTCATGGTGTACGTGTTGAACTTGACCATGGTCGACATGAGGCTGAAGCACACAGCCGAGAGCGCCACGCACGAGATGCCCAGCAGCGCGTGCGGCCGGTGCTCGTCCTTGACATCCGCCGACGTGGTCGGCAGCAGCGGCTGGTCCTCCGAGACGCGCTTCTCCGTTCCGATGGACATAATTCAAGGCCAATGCTTAGAGGAGAGGGAGGTGTCTGTGGTGCAGACGGCGGATTGATGAGTGACGACGCTCTTGGTTCGCATCAACCAACGGCTGGTGCGTTTGGCCAATCACATGATGCAACTCGGGCGTGTTCATGTCTTGATGAACGTCTTGGTTGATGAATGAGGGACAGGCGGAAGAGGGTGACAAGGTGTCGCAACGGTCACCATGAGCGAGTTCTGATGGTGGCCAAACGGTATGAGCATTGGCTTCCTACTTGTTCCTAAGGTGGTAGGTACATGTATCCTGGTTCATACTCGCTGCTTCATCTTGCGCACCGCGATAACCACTGCGCTTGAGACGATCATGGCGGCGCCGACGATGCTCCAGTGGTTGATGCGCTCCTTGAGGAGGGCCGAGTCCCAGATGAACACGAACACCACGTCGAAGTAGCGCATGACGGAGGCGATGCCCGCCTTCTCGAGCTGGAAGCCTCGGGTGAGGAACATCTGCCCCAGGAACGTGAACAGCCCGCACCCGACGATCGCTCGCCACTCTGCGAAGACAGAGGGGACGACAAACGTCTGCGCGCGGACAGAAGTCTCATGTTAATCAACACCCGACAGCCTCTGCCTTGTGGAAAGCTCACCCACCTTCTGGACAGCCAAGACCCACCCCAGCGCCACGACGGCGCTCGACAGCATGAAGTAGTGCACGATCACCAACGCGTGCACGCCCTGCAGCTTCCGAACCGTGATAAAGACGAACACTTGTCCCAAAGCGCCCAGCAAGGCAGCACCCACGGCCTCCCAGGACGCAACGGTGCTCTCGGTCGCGAAGAGGAAGCTCGGGCGCACGACGAACACGAGTCCGCTAAAGGCGAAGATGGCAGAGAGCAAGCTCACGGGGTCAATGCGCTCGTGCAGGAAGCAGGCGCCCTAAAGCACACGTGGTACGGCAGCGATTAAGCCTTCAACGGCCATCAACTTCAACAGCTTCAACTTGACTTACGGCGAAGAAGGTCAGGACGGGCGAGATGAAGACGATGGCACTAGCGTCCGCCAGCACCATTTGGGAGATGGCGTAGAACGCGAAGGCGATGGAGGAGAACCCGGCGAGACAGCGAAGCGCCAGCATCTTGCGCTTGTTGGGCGGGACGTAGAGACTCTTGCGCACGAACAGCACGGTCACCTGGTGGTACATGTTAGTCACTGCTCACACGAGCATTTTACCACCAACAACGCACGAGGTTGAACGCGAACGCGCCCGTGGAGCGCCAGAAGATGGCCTCCATAGACGTCATGGAGAACGTTTGGTACTTGATGAGCGTCGTCATGACGCTGAAGCACAGGGCCGAGGCCGCCACACTCGCGAGTCCCAGCAGGGAGCGGCGGCGCGACACAGTGCTCAGCTTGGTGCCCAACTCGGCGCGAGGCAGGAGAGGGGCCTCCTTATCATCGTAGCCGAACTCGACGGTCAATCCTCCTTTCATGATCCCTGACGTTGTGTGAGTGGGGTGGAGTGAAGCGAATGCACGTGAGCCGGGCACCGTCTCATTTTGCATTTTTCGATAGTGTGCGGCTCTGGAGTTTTTTTTGCTACAGCAAACCCAGGCGTTAATGTACCGAGTTCGAGGCAGTGGAGCTGCGCTGACAGCGATAGTATTGGTATTATGGTGTTGCCTCTATCGCCGGGAGAACTTCTTGTTAGCCTTGAATCGTCGAGTGAATCTTGCGCACCGCGATCACCACTGCGCAGATGAGGATTATCAGTGCGCCGATGACGCTCCAGTGGTTGATATGCTCGCCCAGAATGGTCGAGTCCAAGATGAAGACAAAGACCACCTGCATGTAGCGCAGAACGGCAGCGACGCCGGCCTTCTCCAGCTGAAAGCCAATCGTGAGGCTCATTTGACCGCCGAACGCGAAAACCCCAGTCGCTATGACGGCTCTCCAGAGCACGAACGTCGACGGGATGTAGAAGGACTGTGCAGTATGTAGAGGGTTAGTGAGCACTTCAAACTCCAGCGACAGCGAAGACCGACATGAAGCAGCGTACCTGCTCAACCAGCGCTAGCCACAAGCCCGACATGATGACGCTGGCTACCGCGAAGTAGTGGACGATCACGACCGCGTTCAGACCCCTCAGCTGCCGCACGCTCAAGAACACAAACGCTCGGCTCAGAGCGCCGAGAAGTGCAGAACACACCCCGATCCATGAACCGTCCGTTGAAGCGGTTGGGTGGTCATACCCGAACAGGAACCCCGGTCGCACGACACACACGAGGCCTCCAAACGATGCAATCGCGCAAATGAGACTCACAGTCTCAATCTTCTCGTGCAGGAAGATGGTGCCCTAAAACACACACAAACCGGGGAAAAAATACACAAGTGTTAGCACCATTGCATTGATCCAACCAACCACGGAACGTACGAAGAACATTGTCAAGACTGGGCTAATGAATATCAACGAGCTCGCGTCCGCCAACACCATTTGCGACATGGCGTAGAACGAGAAACCCATTGAGATGAAGCCAGTAAGACAGCGGTAGACCAACATCCGACGGTACTCCGGTGGAACGTAGAGCTTTGTCCCCGAAAACATGACGACGATCTGCTCCAGCACAAACGGGAACTTAGCGTTACTGTAGTCGAGTCAGCAAAGAAAAACTATCGACACGCCTACGTGGACGTACGGAGTTGCACACGAGGACGCCTACGGAGCGCCAGAACGTGGCCTCCATGGCCGAGAAGGTGAACGTCATGTACTTGATAACGACGGCCATCGAGCCGAAGCACAGCGACGCCAGCGTGACACACCCGATGCCCAGCAGCGCATGGTGACTGGACCCAGCTTCGACTTTGGTGGTGGCGGGGTCGACGGTAGTCGTGGGCAGCAGCGGCGCAGCTTCGGACGGACTCTTCTCCTGGCCGACACTCATTGTCTGCGGGGTCAACGGTTTCTTGGCGAGTGAGCTGCAGACCTCATCATAAGGTTCCACCATCGCGGCTGCATTCACGACGCGCAGAGGTTGGGCGATTTGATTGGCAAGCAAGCAGGCTCAGCTTCATGATGAAGTTCATGGAGGGGTCATAACACCTCAGTTGTTGTAGTAGTACTGTACACTGATTCACCCTAGGAAATATGGTAGACACTCGCGTTGTAGCAAGTCTGGCTTAACTTCGCATACTCGTCTGGATCTTGCGTAGAGCGATCACCACCGCGCACGTGAGGATAATGACCGCGCCGACGATACTCCAGTGATTAATGTGCTCGCCTAGAATGGTCAAGTCCCATATGAAGACGAACACCACGTCCAGGTAGCGCATGACGGACGCGACGCCAGCCTTCTCCAGCTGGAAACCTCTCGTGAGGAACATTTGGCCACCGAAGGTGAAGATGCCGGTGCCGACGATAGCTCGCCACAGCAAGAACGTCGACGGGATGTAGAACGACTGGCAGCATAAGGCAAAACAAACAAAATAATGTTAGAATGTCATGGTCGTGCAATGTTTCTCAGCGACGGTGTACCTGTTGAATCAGCGCCAGCCACAACAACGTCAAAATGACGCTCGCTAGCGCGAAGTAGTGCACGATCACAAAGACGTTCAGTCCCTTGAGCTGCCTCATCGTCAGGAACACAAACACCTGACTCAGAGCGCCCAACAGCCCCGACAGAACTCCAATCCACGAGCCATCCGTAGCAGCCGTCGGGTGGTCGTAGCCGAAAATGAACCCGGGCCGCACGACGCAGATCAGTCCGCCGAACGCCCCGATGGCGCACAAAAGACTCACGGGGTCAATTTTCTCGTGCAGGAAGAGCGCACTCTAACAGCCAAGCACACAGTGAGTACAGTACTCATCCTTCGCGTCATCTTCACCACTCTCCGCCCACTAACGTACGAAGAAGAAGGTCATGACGGGGCTCGTGAGGACCAAGACGCTTGCGTCCGCAAGCACCATCTGTGACATCGCGTAGAACGCGAAGCCCATGCACGAGAAGCCCGCGATGCAGCGGTAGAGCAGGATCTTCCGGTACTCCTGCGGGACGTCGAGGCTGATCCCCGACAGCTTCACCACCACCTGCACGTACTCACGACTCCGTTAGACCAAATGGTCAATACGGTAGACCACCGAAAGCTGTTGCCCATTCAACGCACGTAATTGCACACGAGGACACCGACGGAGCGCCAGAACGTGGCCTCCATGGACGAGAAGGTGAAGGTCATGTACTTGATGAACGTGGACATGAAGCTGAAGCACACGGACGCCACAGCCACGCACCCGATGCCCAGCAGCGCGTGGTGACTTGGCTCAGCTTCGACTTTGGCCGTCGTCGTGGGCAGCAGCGGCGCTGACTCGTTCTCGTTCTTGGGGTCGACGATGCTCATCTTGAACTCTGCCCTCTGAAGTCTCTCGCAGGTAGGTGGCGTGTTGACGAATGACCTGCTCACACTCATCACGGTATCAGCTCGGATCTGATTGGCAAAAACAAAACGCGTGGTGAAACGGCCAGTTGGTGTGGCACACGCAGACTGAAGTTGAAGTGCAATGGAGACTTGGGACAAATGACGGCTGTCATATTCTATGGAGCTGATTCTTCCTGTTCCCAGCCTGCTGACTTGGTGGAGTTACTTGGGCGACGAGCTCTCCAGTAGGTTCTCCATGCTCTTGCGTCTGCGCAATCTCGACGCCGGTATCGTTCTAAACTCCGACCGTGTCCGCGGTGGCGACGGGCTTCCTTGCGCAGTAACTATAGCATCGACTGGAGATGGCACGCTGTTCAACGCGAACTTCGCTCTGCTGGCTTCGTCAATACGCTGGCGCTTTAATGGCGACGGCGAAACGGAGGCTAAGTCATCGGTGGGTGCGAAGAATCTCTCCACGTCCAGTCGGCGGTGAATCACATTGGAAAATCCCCGTCGGGTACGAAGGAACCCGGCGTCGCTCACCACCACTCCGAAGTCGTAGTACACGTGGGGGCGCATGTACATGAGACCGTCGTCCTCCACAACGTCGATGTCGAAGCAGCAACGCACCAAGCTATTCGCGCGAGCAGGAGTGCGCAGTAGTTCTTCCAGAGGCATCCGATGGTACAGCTTCGCGCGACGTCGTGTCAACAGAGGTGCCGACGAGGACGGTTGATCGGGTGCGGGGTCGTCCAAGTGCTGATCGATATTGTCAAAATCAACAACTGCGACTGCATTCACAACTTCTCGTTCTTGCAGTAGCAGCAGGTGCCGATAGTACACAGATTTAACAACGAGTACCACCACAACCAACGCAAGGCTCTCGGCCACCACGATTACAAACGGGGAGATCAGCGCGTGCAACATCTGAGGCGAGGTAGTGGCAAACCCGTCAACATCCTCGTTGTATGCGTTGGAAATAGCAAAGCGGCCGGGAAAACCATCTCCGTCGATATGTTGTTGGCCTTCAAGTTGACGTCTGATCTCAGCAATATCAAATAGTCTGCTGGTTTGGAGTATCACTACCAATGCAGTAGCCACAATAACCTCTAGTAGGGTGACAAATGTGCACTTGACAACAGTGTATGCCCAACTTTCCCGCACCCTAGCGAATATTCCCCACAAGACGTTCAGCAAGCACAGTACGAGCATCCATAGTCGTATGACGGATAATAGTGCATACGCTTTCCCTTCCGAGTTGTTGCACCACATGAGAGCAAACGGGAAGCCTGCAAACCAAGAAATGACAGCTGAAAATGTCGTAAGAAACACGATAGCGGTGCTGCGGTACAAGGATCGATATAGCAGCAGCCACCTCGAGTCACTGCACACATTATCACCCAAGCTTTTGAATCCAACGAGTGCACTCCATCCTAACATTCGCGACGTGTCAAGCATAGCGCGCGCATGAGTAATGAAGAGCACGATGTCCGTGATGATCAGGACCACATAAAGATGACCGGATGTGGCAAAATTGACTGCATTTTCCTCCACAACAACAACTTCGCCATCCTTTTCACGAAGTATGAACCGCGCACGCGCGTTTTGCCTTGATACTAGCTCGAGACCCATGACGTTCAGCTTGTCGATTGCTAACCCGGTAAAATCTTCATGCACCTCCGCGAACGAAGTCGCGTACGCAGCAACAAACGCACTTTCGAAAACATTGGGGCTTGCGCACGCAAACACATTGGCAGTGTATCGCCCTGGACCAGCAGTTGATTCAAACCCTTGCACGCAAACCACATCAGACAGCGGGTGACTACGACTGAGGAGGTCCAACATTTTCAGGAGCTCTGCTTCCGCCATCGAATGGATCGGAGCCACTTTATCGTGATCTACCTCGTTCTCTGGCCATTGATGCCGTTGAGGAAACATCGTGACGACGTTTTCTTGGCAGATCTGCGGTCGCCGGTGGAGAAACAGTAGCTGACAACTCGCCCAAGCCACCGAGTCAGCACGCAGAGTAGCTGATAACACCAATTCAGGGACAACGTGGTGTGGCGACGATGAAAATGGTGCGCGGAGATCACAGTCAATCGCTTTAACCATATCAAAGTGTTCGCCATTGTTGGTTGCGTATAGCTCGCTGCATTTGTCATACAACGACGTCCATCCGGATGCACGAATCCATTCAGTACCCACTTCAACCGAAGACGAATTCGATCCCAAAAACGGTGGTCTTGGAAGTGGTTCAGTCGCGAAGCTTTGTTCGTGAACGACCTCAAAGGAAAAGGAGTCGGCGGACCCAATCCAGACAATTTTGCTGTACAGATCCAGTAGATCGAGTACGTAGAGACCCAAGAGCGCCGTGAGTCGAGCCAGAGCTGGCACGGATGTCAACGCACGCTTCATCTTGAGGAGGTGCAGACCGGTTGATTCTCGCTGCGTCGGTTCGACTTGTCAGCTCCAAACCCGGAAAAGTCTGTATCATCGATTAATGTGGTCCAGCACTGCTGGACGGACCATCGAGTTGATAGTAAGTACTTTACTAGCAATGCTCTTAGCGCTACGAGCGGAGACTTGGGTCGGGACGACACATACTTTTCAGCGGGAAGCTAATATATTTCAGTGCTCTGACCTGCAGCGTGGCATGGTCATTTCACCATCCTGCTGCGCTCAGATTGGGACGGTGTCTGTCGACGTAGGAATCTCAACAGTGTCGAAAGGAGGTAGTGCCATCGTCTCCGTGGATCCAGGGATCTCGACGGTATCGAATGGGGGTAGTGCCATCGTCTCCGTGGATGTGGGGATCTCGATGTCGTTGAACGACGGAAGCGCTACCGTCTCCGTGGATGATGGGATCTCAACGGAGTTCAGTGAGGTAGGAGCAGCAATCGTGTCGAACGCGGGAAGCGATACGGTCTCGAACGACGTCGGGATCTCAAACTTGCGAGCGCGCTTCGGCTTCTTCGCCTTTGGCTTCGGTTCCGCAGCTTGGGGCTTGGTACCGCTCACGCTCGCTTGTTTCTTGCCACCACCGCCCTGATGCGCTTCAGCGTCTGCTAGCAGCTTCGTCAAGTCAATGTGGTGGACAAACGTGTCCACAACCTTCTTGGCCAATTCATCCTCGGCCGGCGTGAGGAACACGCCAAGCGCAGTCTCATCCTGTCCATCCTCGCCAGCTTTCTCCGCAATGAGCGCGCTGTGCCCCCCATCCGTCAGCTCCGGTAGGAATCCGTAGACGTGTTTGTCCGGCTGGAACTGCTCGAAGTACGCCGTCACGTTCTCCTTGCAGTGTTCGAGGCTGTAGAACCCGTCTTCCGGCAGGCGGTTGAAGATGCCGCCCAGCACCTTGACCCCGTGGCTCTCGAAGAACGCCGCGTTCAGGTTGAACGAGTCCACAGCGTCGCCCACGCCCTTCTTGCCGACCAGCACCACCGGCACTTCCAGCGTCCTGGCCACGTGGGCGTTGGACACGCCGCAGATGGACCCCACCGCGGGGTACCCGACGCCGTCCACGACGACGACCTTCTTGCCTCTGCCCACCTCGTCCACCTTCTGTCTGG
>JAIKVD010001373.1:0-11301 GCA_024679075.1 Phytophthora uliginosa | reverse complement strand
CGAGGGACGCCGAACGACGCGCGGCGACGCAGTGGCGGCAGAAGGCGCGAGACCTGCACCACCAGCTGCAAGAAGCCAAGCAGAGCTACAAAGAGAAGGAGCAGACGGCGCTGAAGGAGTGGGAGGAACAGCTGCAGGCGCTGTGTGATACGTACGAGACCAAGATGGCTGCGGCGACGATGCAGATTGACGAAGCGCGCGCTGCTGGCTACGACGAGGGCGTGAGGGAGAGTCAGGCGATCGTGGAGAGCGTGCAGCAGAAGGCTGAGGAGGATATGACGCGGCTGAGGATGGAGATCGCAGAAGGTCGGGGAGCGGCGTCGGATGACGTGAGGGTGGCGGCGTTGACGAAGGAGAAGGAGGAGCTGCAGAAGACCCTTCAAGCTGCTTGTGAACGTCTGGCTGAGATGGAGAAACGTGAAGCAGCGCCGCATGAGGATAAGGCGGGGGCTGCTGCCCTTGCCGATTTGACGAAGGAGAAGGACCTGTGGCGGATGCGTGCTCTGAAGATGAAGAAACTCAAAGACTTGGTGCAGGCGGAGCTCACTACGTTGCGACAACAGCGCGACGCTGATGCTGCCGCTGCATCGAGGAGCTCTGACAGCACTCAAGCAGCCGGATCTGACGACCACAGCAAACTCCAAGCGCGTATGAATGAGCTGCAGGCGCAGCTAGCAAATGCGTTGGCTGGCGCAGAAGCACGTGCACGCGAAGCGTATGAAAAGGGGATTGAAGCGGGCAAGGCGGACGCTGAACAACGCGCAAAGCATGAGCGCGACCAAGCTTTCCAGGAGGGCTATACGAAGGCTCAAACCGAAGCTAAGAGTGAGATGGGGGTACTCAGAGCTGAGCTTGGCATGTTCCGTGCTTTCCACGAGAGTGCAGCCCACTGCGCTGATCACGTCGGTGGCGACACGGAGGGTCTGCTGGATGATTCACTGGATGATATCTCGCTGACAGACGGCCAACCGCTCTGTTCACCAACCTCATCGATCTCGATATTTACTGACAACGGCAAAAACGACTTTTCCAGCGCTGAAATTCCCAAGTCCACGGACGACTGGGGTGAGTGGTAGATGCGTTATTGACCCGCGTTTTGCATGTTGCTAGCTCAGAACAATCCACTAGGAGATCAACTTGTTCTACTTATTCTATATTGCCGAATGAATCCGTCTTTTGCGTACTCTTCACTTGATCATCACCTTGTTGACTGTTAGACAACTTCAATGCTTTTGTTTAGAAACACGCGCAGATGTCGATTTCCTGTTGAAATATGCTCCGTTTTCCTGGACCCACTCGCTGAATATCGTCTCAATCTCCGGACGCGGGTGTTTCCATTGCGTGGATCTGTTATCAACATCGCCAGAGTCAGCACAGGGAATAGAGCTATAATTTCGCTTTGAGCCTACCTGTTGTCATGATTGCAAAAGTAGGGTCTTCCCTTTTCAGTGAACCGCGTTTCCCAACCTTCCGGTAGGTTGAGCACAAGAAACTTTTTCATGTCTTGCCAACTCATCTTTGACCTGACACCAGAGGCTCGTATGGGGGACGCAATGGGGGATACTGGCCTTTGAACGGGAGGTGGATATGGCTAAATGACCAAACAACGGCATCGATGAGCTCTGCTTCAGTGGACGGGAAGAAAAAAAAACTTTACCGTGAAGACAATCGGCTCCGGATTTTCAGCTGGCAATGGGCTAGGTTCTGGCGCCGGTGACTGGGGCTGCGGCGTTATGACCTGCTCGTACGCTTCAGCGTCACCGCAAAGCTTAATGAAAAAATCTACAAATATATGTGGTACCATTAGCATGTTGGTGCAGGGTTTTAGAAGAGAAAACAATCTACCTTCGATGCTGACGCGACCAACCATTTCAGGGTCAAGGATACTTGAGAGAGTTGACCGATGATCCAACGAAAGGGCAAGACCAAAGTCTTCGAGCACGTCGTTGAATACAGCAAACGTAACCTAGCAAACGTAAAGACATAATAAGTGAGCTAAAGACATTGAAGGCGATGCGGGAATTTAGTACCTTCCCCGGAACTTCAGCTTCAGCAGCTAATGCCTTCTTCAGACCATTGTACGGCCGCGCAGGGCATCGACTAGTCAAAATTCCTCTCATGGCCGAGAGAATATCATGCGCTGAGGCCTCAGCCGAAAGACGACAATCCTTCAAGTTCGACGCTTCACATAGGGCATTCTTCTGCTTTTCATTTTCCACAGTCAAGTGTCGAATCTCATCTTGGAGAGCTGCTAGCCTAGATTACAAGTTGGCACAAAATATGAGCTCTAGCAAATAGGACACAAATACAAGTTCACCTCGCACCTAGCCGCGTGTTGTTCCTCAGCTGCAAACTGTTCTTGCCTCGCTTGCTCGAGCCTTCGTTTCCATCTCTCTGATGTGTCATCTGACGATTTGTTTGATGCGTACGACAACTGCTGAATTTGCGCTTTCAGTTGCTTAACTTGCTCTTGGGCTTCGAGTTTCGACTGCTCAATGGAAACTAATGAGGTTTGAAGCTGCTTCAACCTGTCGTCACTGTTATCCTCGACTGGTTGGAGTCGTGGAGTTACAATTTCTCCTGCCAAATACTGTGCCCCAAGTTTTATTTGTACCGGCGACCCAGTCGCCTGATGCGAATATGACCTTGTCTCTTTAGCTGCGGGGCCGTCCACATCCCTTGGTGTCTTTTTCACATCAAAACGGAAGGTCAATGCAGCCACACCAGCAGTAGTAGTTGCAGTTGTAGTTGATGACGTCGTCGAAGATGATGGCGGATGCAGCGCAATACGTTCCTCGAAAATATGGCCTTCCAAAACGATCGCAGATCCGACGGAGACTTCGCACTCGCCAACCAGTTTATCCGTTTTAGGCTTCTTGTTGAAAACAGTGACAGAAAGCTTTGGAGTAATAGTTGCACCAAGTCGCATAGTCTGGAGCATTGCTCGCCACTTCTCTTCAAACGAAGGGTTTACTGTAACATCAAAGAAGTCGACAGACCAATCTTGCGGATACCCTTCCACAGCATAATCGCAAGAGGTCAAAGGGTCATACGCTGTACAATACAGCCTTGGCTTAGGCGACTCGGGCCCAGAGGGAAGTGCTCTCCGCACGCTGACCACCACAAAGTGCCCCGGGCTTTCGCCGCTATCCGAGACAATGAAGTTGATACTCTCCGTTGTTGGGGTACTGTCCGGGATACGTGAGACCTTGACAGTATCAGTAAATACTACGGGGCGGTCAATATGATGATCGCACAGCTTCGGCTCTTCAAGCTTGATTTGAGTTTTGAAGTTCCATTGCACTGCCCCAGAGCCACTTGCGCGAGCCACACACGTCGTGAACAGCGAGCCTTGTGGATGTAGCTCCATGACAGCATACATGTCCTGTTGTCCTGCAATAAAATCTTGGAATTCTTGCCAGCTTGTTTCGACATTGGTGTGTCTACCAACAACTTCGTATCGAACCAATAAAGACGACGCTGTGTGGGATACAAAGGTAGCTAGCGCTCGCAGTGGTGGAGGCAGTTGTGACCCATGCACAGAAAGTGTATCAGCGACTAGCTGCTGAAAACTGTTTTTGCCTTGCTGGTCTAAATATTCGCTGTCGATAGAGAGCACCAAACTGCGAGGTGATACCGACCAGAAAAACGGCAACTCGACTTGGGAGAATAAATTACGCAGAGTGGCCACAAAAGAGTCACTCTCCACCAGTGAAAGATTAAGTGTATGCAGTCTGGAAGAATGTGAGTTAGTTGCAGTATTCCGACGTCGATAATCCACGCGAATACGTTCGAGAATTGTCAGAATTGACTTGATCAGTTCTGGATAGAATTCACTAGTGATGAGACCATGCGGGGATTTGGCAAATGTAAGCTCGCGAGAAATTTCATGAGTTTCTTCGACACGACGTGCGAAGTCGTTGAAGCCAAACTGGGCAATTAAATTTTGGTAGTCGTACTCATCTTCACGGAGTATAAAGTCGGCATAAAACTTGAAAACAGGATCTCGAGCTCGAATGATAAGGTTTCTTTTTGAGTCAAGTGCTACAGTCACGAGATGTTGCTGTTCGCCATGACATAGTTGCAAAAAGTTGGCAAGGGCATGATCAAATCTGAGCTCAATTTCTTGAATCTTCTGGAGTCTCATTATTAGCCTGAACAGGTTGAAACCAATCACAGGGTCGATCGATACAGAGGCCGTCTGTGGCATTTGGCAATCCATTCGCACCGCATCAACTGCAAGCGAAAGCAGTAGCTGAGTAAGAAGCCGATCATTATGAGCAGTTCCACTGGTCGCTGATCCTTTTTCAGCGGCAATGAGGAACCCTGTCCTTAAAACGCCAGCAATAAAGTCGCTTACGTGAATTACGTCAGCTGTGTCAACGGCGAATACACTTCTCCATATACTTTTGGTGCTAATTGTCCCACTGCGTGTCTGTAAATGGGTCGAGAGCGTACCAGAAAAAGAAGCTACGTCAAATTCTTTCAAATGTTTCATCAGACCGCTTGGTTCTTGAAGTAGCATCCTTGCTACGATGTCACCACTTGACTTAATGTTATCAAGCTGGTCGGTGCTTTCGCCTATTTGTTGTGACAGAGGTGATACTTCATAGTCGAAAGATAGGTTCATGGCCAGAGATCGCAAATCATCAACAGCGATAGCAATCGCAGCTTTCTCGTCAAGGGCTTTGCAAATCGTGAGTAGCTCTTTGTGGCTTATTTTTTCATGAAGCTGTAGCAGTTCACATTGTACAATTTCACGTGTATTCGCTCCGGCCCCAGCAAGTGCATCCACGCGAACCACAATATCTCTGAGACTAGTACGGCGCCCACTATAAGTGGGTTTGGCAGTCATTTGCTCGGCATACGATAAGAAGACGGATCGCTCAATAGTAATCCGCCCACCCATTGACATTGCACCCAGACGATTCATCAGTAAAGTAGCATCTTCAAAATTGAGGTGCATTCCCAGTGCAGATAGCAACTCTACGAACTCAAACTGGTCAATATTTCCACTTCCGTCACCGTCCACCTGTTCAAACACCTTCTCCACGGCGTTTGTAGGGGCACCAACTGCGATGTTTAAACTTACAACTCGCTGGAAAAATATATCACCGGTTTCAGCAGCAAGCGGGGACTGGGGCGTTTGAAGTTCGGTTGTCGAATTTGTCGAGCGCGACCAAGATCCGACCGTTATGCTAAACGTGTAGGCGTCGAATGCTCTATCGACGATTTCGTTGCACAGTGGAGCAATTACAGTATCAAAAACCTCTGACGCGACCAGAGCCTTATTTTCTCGGGCTGTTGATAGCACAGGGGGAGGTTCTTCCCATACGCGGTCTTGCAATATCCAGTGCCTGAATTCAGTCAGGCTGATTTCGCCGTCCCCATTCGCATCAAACTGGTCCACTAGGAACGTTTTCTGCCCCTGTGTGAGCGCAGGCTCAATACGCAAACGCTCAAGCATTTTCTCAAACTCGAGCGGATTTAACGATCCTGATCCATCCGCATCAAAAGAGCTAAACACCTCATCCAAATGCGCTCGCTGCAGGTCAGAGCCACCAATTTTCTCGATTAAAACAACTCGCAACTGCTCGCCAAAGGCTTCTTCAGAAAAATTTTCATGCTGGAAGCACTCTTCGCATAGCTTGCTCTTCGTGCGAAGTAGGGAATAGCAGGTAGGACAAAACACGTTAACGCAATTCGCGCCATTGCATGGATAACTGCAACTTTCGCTCAAAGCGGCAGTTTGGCGATCTCCGCGTCCCCCAACAAGAACACGCACGCCGCAATCGATACAGTTAACATGACTTGAGCCACTCTTCCTCCCACCAATCAACCGCGGCAATGCCGACGTTTTTTCCGCATCGCCCAGTGCCTGCTGCTTGTGCTGAAGCAATAACGCTAATTTTGCTGATCGCTTGGCTTCGAGGTCTCGGATGCGGCTGTTCTTGTGCAAGTCTACCGCATTCGAAGATGGTAGACTCATTATTACACTAGAAGCCCCTTTTGGCGATAATGCGGGGAAATACATGGCTCCATCCCTCCTAGAATAAGTTGGCGTTCGGCTGACTGGACTATCAAACTCAATTTCGTCTTGTGTGTTTGTTCGAGAGAGAAGTCGAGCGGCATACTCTTTTTCGAGCATATCATAGAAATATGCTACAGAGGATGAGTTTAGTAGTAGTGGCGAGCGCGTAGAAGCGTCCCGATTTTTTTCTGGCGAAGAATAACGGGTCCTTGCCAACAGCGTAGACTTTCGTGCGAAGTGACGAAGATGCCAAGCCATTGAGGGATCCCGTTCAAAAATTTCAAGTGCTATTCTTCGCCGAAGAGCGATTTGTGATGGCGAAAACTCAGAGGCTAGGAGTTGAACCTTCCTCTGAATGAGAGTTCGTCGCGCTTCGCAGACCGCAAGACCACTGGCACCATGAACTTCAATCTCAAGAACCCCTTCTCGATGGATGTTGTCTGGGTTATCACCATCTTCCTCCATATCCGGGAGCTCACAAGCCATTTTCTCTTCCTGAATGTCTGGCGTGAATAACTTGAGAATTTTGTCTGTGTGAACCACCCCGGTAGCTAAACCATCTCCTTCTCCAAAGAGTAACCCAATTTTCTCGTCGTCCCAACTTGCAACGCTAAAACCAAGCTTCTGTAATTTGTGTCGGCAGTCTGCTTTCTGGATTTTCGGCGTCTTAGCAAACTCGGCCCTCAAATCTCGCAGTCCGATTCCATATCTCTTCGCCTGCCTCAGTAACTCCTCTTTTTCATTCTCGTACTTCCGTCTCCTTTCAGCTGCAACCGCATTTCCCGTAGCAATAATCTTATCCAATTTTTTACTTGAGCTTGCGGTATATACTCTTCTGTCAAGCGGGGCAGGTACGATGCTTGAACTTCCGCGAGAGCCCTCACCAGTGCTTTGATTCTCTTCATCTCCCTCCTCTTCCTCGACAATTTTCTCTCCTCCTTCTAAACGAAAAGAAGGCTTATCTGAGTACACGGAGAGCCAAAAGTTCCCAACGTTGGTGTTTCCGGTCGCTTTGTCCTGTTCAATTCTAGTTAGATGATACGAACGTACTATACCACAACAGCCGTGCGTACCGTTCTCATGTACATGCTGGGAATAATGCAGTATCTGCCTGGTTCCATAGTAGCTTCAACCTAAACATATCAAAACATTGATTATTCTGTCTGCGCAAAACGGTATAAAAACAAACGAATCTACTCACTGATACAGCTTGCTTGAACGTATACACCGGTTGGGGAACGCCATCGTCGTCGATGCCAGGAATCACAGTCCCAGGTATAATCGCAGGTGGAAGGTGTTCTGGTCGTTTCCCGGTCTGAAAACCGTCTCGGTCTGCTGGCTTGTACAGTCGATAGTACGCATCCAACTTCTTCGATGGTTCTCTAATCTCAACCTTGTTGAGGTCATTCCCAATTGGGCTAAGTGAGCAGATATGAAAGCCAACAGGAACAATCTTCAGGTTCTCGCTACCACGAGGGTCTTCCTGGCTCAAGGAAGCAAAAATACGGGCGCGCTGGTCGAGCACCAGTTCAAAGTGTGGGTTATTTATCCACGTGCTCTTTGTCGTGTTTCCACCACAGTTTGCTTCATTCCAGCTCCCCTCCGAACGCCGACCATGCCAAGCATCAGGAAAATCTGATCATAAAGTTAGTTACATACGAAGCACTGATTGTAACTTGCACTCACGCCAAAACTCAAGCTAGCGTACCTATGCCAGCAAAAAAGTGAGTAAACGACTGCATCCAAGCGTCGTAAGACATGAAGAAAGTCCCATCATTGGCGTTGATTTCGGTAACTTCCTCTTGGGAAATTTCATCCGCGCCAACTTTTCCTTGGGCATTAATGGTCATAAACACCCGCTTTTCAGCATTGGCACCCACTTTCCGCTTCAGAATTTTGAAGAACCTTTCGATTGCATCCTCATTTTGTGCACGTTCCTCACTGGAATCTGACCATGGTCCAGTCTAAAGAAAACGAACACGGTTATTCCACTAGCATAAACATATAGCATCCACGATCGAACATCTTATCTTACCCATTCTCCCATCCCCCACGGGTTTCGTAGTTTTACCAACCGAACCGATTCCCCTTTAGCGGTTTTAATCTCGGCCACATCCACAAGAGCGTAGGCGTGCTTGAAATACAGGCCGTTCCCTGCGCTGGATTCTACAGCGACTTCCTTCGCTGTTACAGGAGGCTGGATGGAACATCCCATGAGTGTCCCGGACTGCTTGTATCGCGTAAGTTTCTCCCAGAATGGGTCCCCGTGCTTTTGCTGTGGCTTGGCGGGAATATATGGATTTTCGCCAAACCCAGGAAAACCCTCTTTCAAAATGACCTGCTCGGAGCACATTCCAGTCAGATCGTTCAAAGCACAGTCTACAAAGCCTCCGATGAGTGCCTCATAGCTTCCGTGAAGCTTCGCGTAGGCCTTTTCTAGCAGAGATACCCTGTCAGCGCGGGCAGATATTCGTGAGGTTAGATTTTAGTAGCAGCATCGACCGTATAGTACGTGCGTTTACCAGAGCTCATTCGGATTTCGACAGCGAGCAAAGTAAGGTTTCCCCGCTTTCTTGTCAGTAAACCCGAACACTGGGAGGCGATCATCGATGAGAACGTAGTTCCAGACGAAATTCTGAGCGTTTCGAGGCGGGATGATCTGGGTCAATACAAGAGCTAACAGAACCTAGCCAAGACCTGCGTATCGACGAACCTTCATGAACTTGCAAACAAACAGCCCTTTAGCCTTGTGCTGGTCCCTGCGCCAGAAAGTCTGCTCCAGTAGGTCTGACCTCGTAGCGACCACACTCAGCGCACCTAGATCGTAACCCGAATCATATCAGTTTTGCATCTTCCGCGTGTCTAGTTCCATGCACTTACTCAAAAACCAGCAGTCCCCCAGGTTCCCTTGGATAACATCCCCCGAAGACACCCCATCGGCAAAGAGAGTCGCATTCGATGCGAACACGTGGTCAGTCGATGTCATGGAGTAAATATCATCATCTTCTTCATCCTGGGGGCTATGCGGTTAACCAGAGCAAGTCATGGAGTGACAGTGAGCAGTACAGTAAAAAAAAAAACAGTAAAAAAAAACACTACAGCAATATCTCTTACCTGCTGTCACTTTCCTCGTTTTCCGTAGCGTAAATGGGCCGTTCCCATCGGATTTTCCCCCGCTGAAGCAAACCGAGAACCTTTGCCTGATGTTGTGACCCGCCCTTGGCAGAAATTACACCGCCAGCTCTACAGATCGCTGCAGCTCCGTCTGGATCGCTGCTACTCGGGCCGAATGTCGGATCCGTGAAGAGCTTTGTGGCTGGATCTGTGCAAGTTTGTAGTGCATGTTTGATCTTCTCTTGCAGTAGCTGGTCGGCTAGTCGAAGTCCGCGTAAAAGCGCTCGACCTGCCAGTCCCTTGATCTTCACTGAGATGACGGTGTCTTGGCGACCCGAGACGACGCTTATACCGAGCCTTTTCAGCTCCTCCTGCAGCGTATGTAGATCTTCCACCCCAGTGTCCTTCATTGCGGCACGCCGTTTGCGCCTGGAATTAACGAATCACGCTGGATACGGCTAATAGTGGACCATTTCGAAGGGTCACTAACACTACAACTCTTCGAAAATTACATTTAGTACTCCAATAAAAACATGCTTAAAAATAAACAAGCATCGGAAAACCCAGTGGTTTTTTTGCTTAGCCCACGACTCTTCGTGCAACATTCAGTGGGTGATTGGGTTTTGATGTTGCTCGTGGCGGACAGGGTCACGCTCACTGTATTTGTTTTTCCATTGTGATCCGGTTATAAGATATTACAAGAAAATTCGCAGTTCGTAAGAACTGTCGTTTGAAACTTGTCATCGAACAACATTCAAGAAACCTTAACTCGACTTTCAAACGACATGCAATGCTATGTACAGCACATCAACTCGACTTTCAAACGACAGGTAGCTACAGCGCTACGAGCGCTGTGAAGACCGCAAGATATAGAGGTGAGTCGTGAATGCCTAGTCTCCTATAGTAACTGGCGCGTCTTCGTTGCATTTGATAAGATCGTGCTCCACGTCAGCGCTCAGCGACGTACCGAGTCCTGTCGCTCTCGAGTCGGAAACTACATAATGTCGGAATCGACAAATTCAATACGGTGAGCGGACCGAATTAACGAAGAAATTAACGAAGTACGATTCGGTACAGCTGCATGTAAGACTCCTGGAACTGCGAATCAAGCGGGCAAACAGCCCGCAAGTTCCAATAACAGGAATGGTCTGAGATAATCTTGACGCGAGGCAACTCGAGATTTTTCGCAGTTCGCAGCCGCCCGGTCCCAAGAGCCGGAGGTTTCGAGCGGATGGACGGTGATTCAGAGTGGCGTAAGCGTGGGACATTCGAAGATACTGACTGGTTGAAGATCACGGGAAGCAGATGCTCGGAACACGTATAGGCTCACAGGCACGGAGGCGTCCCACCCGAGGAGGGCCCGCTTCGGGATGGAGTCATAGCGTCCGGCCGCCGAATTCCTTGACGGCAGGTACCCATTTGAAGGGGCCAAACGCTCCCGGTGAATTTATCCCGGTGAGCAGACTGCCTTGACGAGCCGAGCCATCATCCAAGTGCCCCAAGATCCGACAAACCCAAGTGATGTCCCCACAGCCTGAAGAAAGAACAAGTCACCACCACGAAGAATGCCGAGTTTCGAGTCCCCAGTGTCATGGAACACTTGAGTCACGATGAACTATGGAGTGTGACTTGGATGACGAACATGAAGTGAAGTCCAAGTTTATTCATCCTGAATGACGACTGTGCATCCTGAATGATGACCGTACAACTCGAATGACCCGATGCCAGTCCGGATGAATGACAACCCGGATGACCGATGTACCCAAGTACATTCCAACCAATGAGAGACGATCCAGGAACGTGCCAAGTCAGCCGGACGTGCAGACCTGAGGCCAGTGCTGGATAGTGCTACGCCTAAGCACGATACCTCCAAGACCGACCAATCAGGCTCCGACAGCGCGCCAGATCACGAAGTCTGGCCGCCAAGATCTTCGCCATCGCCTGATGAGTGAGCGGCTCCCCCGAGTTCAACGTGACGCCCGGGTATACTGAAGCCCAGTCTTCCGACAGAAGCGCGTGTGTTTCGAGCAGAGGAGACCCCAGAAACCCAGATACCAAGAGAAAGAAAGAAAGATATGATAGCGAAGAGAGAGAGAAATAAGAGATAATCAGAGTTTGTTTTGCGTCCTAGAGCCCAAGTGGACTTCGTGTTTACT
>JAIKVD010001372.1:0-11302 GCA_024679075.1 Phytophthora uliginosa | reverse complement strand
GGCTGGTGCGCGCGCCGGGCGGCAGCTCCAGTGGTCAGAGAAGGAAGCGACGCGCTTCCAGTCCGAGCGCCAGTAGCCAGGAGGAGAGCGACGGCAGCACCGAGGAGCACGAGACCCTCGTGCAACTCAAGCGTCCGGTGAAGAAAACTAAAGTTGCTGCAACGAAAGCTTATGTTGCACCACCCTCGCGCCCCCGGCCTGACCGCAGGGCGGCCGGGGAGATGCGGCAGATCACGGAAGGCATGAATTTCTATGAGCTGCAGGCCCAGGAGCAAATGATGGCGCGGTTCCAGAACCAGAACCGCAGGAAAGCGCCGGCAACAAAGCTCCAAGCCGAGCACAGGAGTAACGTTCGTGAGACGTCGACTGCGCCCAGGCAACTCAAGGAGAAGGTGAGTGCCAGTGAGTTGCAAGCTCAAGAGAGGGCGATAAAGCACTTCCACATGCAGAAAGCGCGAAAGTCGGCGCCATATGCGTACGCCGGTGAGAGTGAAAGCGGAGAGAGTGAGGAGAGCGAAGAGAAGGACGAGGAGTGGGATACATTTACGAAGGTTTCGACGCAAAGGGAGGTGCTGCGGAAGCAGAAGCAGAGTGCGGCGACGTCGAGAACTTCGTCGGTGGTAAACAGCCATCGTGAGACGGCGCGCAAATCATCAGGTTCTGCTTCTGGGACAGGTGACAACAGGAGAGCGAGTGGAAAGCAGCAAGCAGCCCGCAAAATGGCTGTTGCGAAATCGCAGGGGCAGCAGAAAATAGTTAAGGATGCGCTAGATAGGAAACCCAGCAAAACAAGACCGGGAGCTCTGCCCAAAAAACAGTCGCGAGATTTATTGAGCGAGGAAGAAGGTGAGGAGGACAGTGACGAGGAAAGCGAAGAGCCCAGTGAAGAAGAGAGCGGCGAGGATGAGGTTGAACTGGTGGCACCTCCGCGTCAAGAGAAGTCAAGCTCGAACAAGAAAAGCGTCTCTAAACGGTCAGCTTCAGCATCGCCTTCCACAACGCGCCAGCCAAAAGTCTCTGTACCTACGGTTCCGCCGCCGACCAATGCAGCGCAGTCCTCGTTGCGGAGTGTTCTCCATGGCGTGAGTGAGACGCAGCATATTGCAGAGAACATTTCTTTTAGGGAGCTGCAAGCACAAGAGGAGGCACTGAAGTTTTGGAGAAAACGTAATAGCGCTGGTGCGCCATCAACAGCACGGAAAGGAGGGCACAGTACAAGTACAAATGGTACTCGTACTGCACCAAAGACGAATGTCAGTGGTCGCCGTGCTCGAATGGGCGTTAGCCAGCAGGAGACACCCGCCACTTCCTCCTCATTAACGTGTATTGCTCCACCCGCTCGAAACGGATTCTTAGCGCCAAGTGCACAATTTGTGTCTGCTGCTGGATGCACAGCGACGCCCGTGAAGAAGTTGGTTGATCCAGTGATACACTCGACGGCATGGCGACGACTAGTCTTCGAAGAAGCACCTCCGAATATCTTACACGCTGTATCGACAACCCCGTTTTCCACTGGTACAGTACACGATTGATGAGAGGTGGTTGTGCTTAATTAGTGATACGCTGACGGTGGTCATTCTTTTGCGTAGGATTCGATAAACCACTCTGGGAGTATGACCCAAAAGGGGAACTTAAGAAGAAGTGCAAATTCGTCGCGGCGGCAGGTCAAGGCGTTGCCATCACAGAGGAAAATTTTGCGTCCCAGGTTAGTAATCCCACGAAAAATACGTCATCAAATGGAGCGCCAACTGCGTAAACGACTATTTTATTGAGCTATTTATTGTCATTGTGTTGTGTCACCAGTCACCAAGCCAGTCAGAGGTCAATACGAAGGTGCGGGAGTTGGTCGAACAGGAGTTACCGTATATCAAAAAGTGTCATGACCGCAGAGTGCGCCATATCCTGAGAGACACACGAAAGCAAGTGGACGGGTATCTTAAGGCCCATCAAGTTCTCCGTGGTGAGCGGTACAGGCGTTTGCAGTGGTCGGAAATTGCGAGTAAGTACTCGGCCGGCTTTGCTGTTGCGCTTCTTTGAGGTTATGTTTGATAGTTGGTTGCCCTTGAAATAACGTAACAGTTTTATTGTGTTCTTTGAACAGATCATCAGTCATGGTTAGATATTTCCCCCATCGAGCGCGTTACAGCAAAGCGGGTGTTGCAAAATCCCACACGGACGCAACGGCCATACAATTCTTTGGTTGGGGGTGTGCGCTACTTTGTTCAGCACGGAAATCAACCTCTCGAGTCGTTGATATACCCAGAAACGGTCACTCATCTTTCAGAAATCACCCCTCTACGTCGGTCGTTCACGATGATTGGAGTTAGGAAAGACGCCTTCGTTGGGGATGATTCCATTTTGCGTTATGTGCCTTACTTGGGTGATGGAGAGCGTATGGTCATCAACAATGCTCTTTACACGGAAACAACTATGAGCAAAGAACGCCAAGTTGCTGTTTTTGGGGAGGGCGAGGATCTGAAGGTTTTGAAGCCTGGTGCGGGTGATGACGAAATTATGGAGTATCTATTGCGAGTTATTGTAGGAAAATGTGGAGCATCCGGGCATGTTTTTTTGGCACTTCAGCATGAGGCAGGATTTGATAGACCATGCGTTGATTATCGCGAAATGCAGGAATTTTATACCAAAATGCAGGATGCGGCACGAGGAATCGCAGAAGTACGAAAACTGATCGCCCTCCCTCAAGCGTCATCCACGAGCACAAAAAGCGACGAGGAGATCCATCCGACCGCATTCAAAGCCCTCCGCGAGCTTGTGCAGCCCCATTGGTTTCTTCGAGATAAGCCAGGGCCCCGATCATTAGCTGTGAGGTTACAGCCACCGTTGTCGTATTTTCGCTCAAGCTACGCTAAATCACCAGAGGCACTGGGGATACGTGACTATGATACGTTCGATGGGCTGATTGAGTGGCATCGTGACCTATTCTGCCGACGCTGTTACACTTATGACTGCATTGATCACGGAATTCAACATCCTCTACGAAGCCTTCGCGCGGATCCAATTAACCCAATGGTAACTGCGCCAGGCATTGCGCTTGCTAGACAAGAAATACCCGTGCAGGAAGGGGACGTGAGTACTAAAGATGGAACCCCGAATTCCTCAACCTCTCCTGCAGATCATGTAGAAGTCATCGAGTTGACTGGCAGTTCATCTTCTGAGGATGAATTGCAGGAAAGCAAGAAGCAGCAACCTAATGGAGCTGAGTCCGAGTCACAACCTGCCGCTCGCAGGTCAAGACGCGCGCAGACCCGAATCAGTTCGTTGGCAACTAAGAGTTTGGAGACGCAAGAGAAAATATTAGAAGCCGAAAGACTTGCTGAGCTGGAAAAGCAAAGAAAGAGACGCGAAAAGTTTGAACGCGCCGCTGATAACTCGGAGTATCTGGATAATTCCTATCTTCCCGCGGTTACGGCTAAGCTGCAAAACTTGGTGTCCAAGACGCAACCTTGCTGTAACTCTTGCTGGTTGTCTGTTGGCGACGACGAATTGACTGAAAGGCGTGCACCGCTTAGGCAAGTTGATTCGGTGCTAGTTCAAAAGCTCGTATCCATATTTGGGCCAAATCCGTGCGTGGTATCAGCAATGCTCGCGAGTTCAAGGTGTACCTGTGCGCAAATTTCTACGTTTCTGGCTAAAGAGAAGAAACGACGAGATAGTGGTGATGACTTGGGGGGAGGAGGTGGCCTGTCGATGCTGTCCGAAAGGCGACGAAAAGCCCGCCGACATAATTCGGGAGTGGGCTCAAACAGATCACTGGCGAAGCGTGATCGTGATAAACGCAGCCACGATCGCGAGGAAAAAAACAGCTATGAACCATGCAACCATGATGGAGTATGCGACGAGCACTGTAAGTGCACAAAACGTGGTCACCCCTGCGGTAAGGCATGCTCTTGTCCTCGTGATTGCTCCAGTCGGTTCCAGGGGTGCAAATGTTCTACTGGAAACTGTCATACTTCGGCATGTCCATGCTGGAGTGCTAGAAGGGAGTGCGATCCTGACTATTGCTTCAGCTGCGGAGCTAGCGATGCAGCAGTGATGGCATTCCACCCCGAGTTCAAGTGCAGAAGCAGCTACGACCTCAACATTTGCCGCAATGTGAATCTGTTGCGTGGTGGCAACATTCAGAAGAAGATAGGTGTTGCTTTCTCCGCGACGCATGGGTGGGGCGCTTACGCTCTTGAGCCGATCCGGAAGGACGAATTAGTTTTGGAGTACACTGGGGAACTGATTTCGGACGAGGAGGCAGATCGGCGAGGAGCAATCTACGATCGCCTGTCAGTAAGCTACCTTTTCGGTGTGAACAGTGATTACGTCGTTGACGCGGCCAAGAAAGGCAATAAGGCAAAGTTTGCAAACCACAAAGCCAAAGAGGTGGCCAACCTGGATGTGAGGATTATCGCTTCAAATGGAGAAGACCGGATCGTCCTTTTCGCGCGAGAAGCGATCGAAGTGGGGGCTGAACTCTTTTTCGATTACGGCTACAAGCACGACACCGCTCCAAAGTGGAGTCAGCAAGACAAACCACGGCCCGAAAAGCCTGTATATGTCGACGATGAGAACGACGAGTGGGAGTAAGTAGTATTCTCTAGTGATATCATGTGGTGCGTATTATTAACTTTGAGTGCTTGTTGTGTATGGCAATGGACACGCGTTCAGGCAATTGGAGTGAGTGAGACGTACAGTGATGTTCTTATGGATGAGGTCGAGCAGGTGGTGCCCTGCTGTACCATCATATTAAGCGCAGGTTGCAATCGATTACGTTTAGCTGCTGCAAAATCTGCAGTATTCCATCGAAGCAGCCAAACATCAGCACATGGGGATACGGCTGCTGCCATTGACGAGATTTGATTGAGGCTTGCTCGTGACGCGTCATCACGCGCTCTATAAAGGGTTAATAGTGCGTCCACTTCCAGAGCATTGGTCCAGGTTGGAGTTGCGTCCATAATCGTCCAGTGAGAAACACGTCGAGATTGTGCACTTGCCTCGATTACGCAGATCCAGAACTTGGTACAGTGCACACTGTAGCATTCACCTGGCGTAGCGGTGGCTCAGACTCCGTCGCCGAAGTTCATTTTTCATTCTGCTTTGTGCCGAGCAACCACTCCCCCAACAACAACCGCAACCTTACTACCTGTCCACCATGTCGACGGATGCTGCCACCCCCACCAAGATGACCTACCGCTTCCTCGGCAACTCGGGGCTGCTCGTCTCCAAGATGGCGCTAGGCAGCTGGATGACTCTCGACGACAAGCACACCGCTGAGGCCTGGTATGAGATGATGAAGATCGCGTTCAAGGCCGGTATGACAACGCTGAGGTGTACGGCAACGGTCAGGCGGAAGAGGTCATGGGCACTGCATTCAACGCGGAATCGCTGACGGTGTCTGGAGTCGCGAGGACCTCGTGGTCACCACCAAGGTCTTCATGGGCGCCAAGGGCTGGGTGGAGTCTGGTCCCAACGAACAGGGCATCAGTCGCAAGCACATCGTCGAGGGCACGAAGGCTTCGCTGCGACGCATGCAGCTGGACTACGTCGACGTCATCTTCTGCCACCGACCCGAGCCGTACACGCCCATCGAGGAGACTGTGCGAGCCATGAACTACGTGATCCAGCAAGGCTGGGCCTTCTACTGGGGAACCAGCGAGTGGAACGCTTCCGACATCGTGGAGGCGTGTGACGTGGCCGATCGTCTCGGCTTGGTCCGTCCTATCGTGGAGCAGGCCCAGTACAGTCTCATGGAGCGCTCCAAGGTGCAGTTCGAGTTCGCACCGCTCTATAACAAGTACAAGCTGGGTCTGACGACGTGGGCCCCACTCGCCAACAGCATTCTCACGGGCAAATACAGCGGCGGCGTGGCCGAAGGCACGCACTTTGCCGATCCCTTCTTCAAGACCCTGTTCGGTGCCACGTTCGAGGACCGCGTGGCGAAGGCTGACAAGCTCAAGGTCATCGCGGACGAGCTGGGCTGTTCGCTGGCACAGCTCGCTATGGCCTGGTGCATCTCCAATGAGAACGTGTCGACTGTGCTAGTCGGCGCCAGCCGTCCATCGCAGCTCTAGGAGAACCTCAAGTCTATTGCGTACGTGGAGAAGCTAACCCCCGATGTGAAGGCCCGCATGAACGAGATCGCGGCGTTCGTTCCGCAGATGCCTCAGCTGGACCCGCTGGCCACATTCCGTCAGCGCTGGCTGTAAGACGTTGTTGGTGCCGTGTCCTCATAGTTGACAACGCAGCTTTTCTAGATTACGACTAGGGTCGAAGTCCACTCAAAGCTCCGATCGTAACGACGTCGCAGCTTTGATCTTTCCGACCTCGTGCTAAAGAATTGAAGAGTGTATGATTCGTAGCCACTGCATCCGGAACGCAAACTTCGACGATGGACACAAGTCGGCGTCAAAACTGACAGCCACTATAGCCCTTCATGCGATTTAAGCCAAGTCCAATCCGGCAGCGTAGAAAACAAATATCCGTTGATTTGTGGTTGATCTGCAGGGTCTTCCATGAGCTCTGCCATAGCTTCGTGTATCGGGAAGTTTCTCGGGGGTGTCAGTCTCTCCACTGGAACGCGCGATCATATAGAAGACGAAACCGGAGGCGGAGACCCCGTGGAACCCGAAATACTCACAAATATCCATGCAAAGACGCAGTACAGACACTCCATGAGTCATCGCGCTGATGTTTTAATTCTTGAAAATGATAGGGGAGGCCAAACGCGCCTCCTGGTCGTATCAACTTGCTTTATCTTGATTGTTCGAGCTTATTGATGAAAACGACAACATGCAATAAGCCTCCGTCGTAAGTAGTTAAAAAATCTGTTTCACAAACTGCGCCAGCACACAGACGTCAGAAATAATTAGCTGTTCAATCCAATCTAGAAATCACAAAACGCAGGCACCTTTCGAAGACGCTTGCGTAAAAAGCCTCATAGAAGTAATAGAATAATGCAGCGAGAGCGAGACTGAGACTCGCTCACTTCTGTGTGTCTTGTACGAACGACGGCCTTCTTCTCTCTCTTCACACGACACGATCGCTCATCGCCTCGTCTCGAACAGCTCCATCTGCCTCCGCCTGATCCGCCACAACAGCCTCGCTACCCGTTGCAGCAGCCTCCGAGCCAACGGAGATCTCAATGAACGACGAGCGCTTCCACCACGTCCTCTCCAGCCTCCACTGGACGCCCTTGTCCTTGAACTTCTTTTGCTCGTTCATACGCCTCAACTGCAGCTGCAGCCGACTCTCCGCCTCTTGGACTTGAGTTGCCGCGCAATACAGCGACAGTCCGAGCGTGCAGACGCAGCAGCCGTAGCCGAAGCCCTTGCAGGGCAAACAGGGCCAGTGGTCCAGGAGCGCGTCGTTGATGGTGGCCACAGCCTTGGCGAAGTCCTCGCGCGTCATCAGCGCCGCCAGCCGCTGCGAGTCCGGGAACTCGTCATCGTAGCTGGACGCCAACCCGTTGACAAACACTTCGCCCGTTGGCTGCAGCACGGCCAGGCGTTCGCGACGAGATTCACTCGACATCTTCCACTGCGGTACTTTCGCCTATCAAGCAAGTCTCTTTTTGTCAACTGAGACCGTCAGCATATCTCCCCATAAATTGTTGTACACTCGATCATTTGGTTGGATTATGGACCAGAAAACGAGATGGAGTCAAGACTTTTGAGGAATGGGTACAGCTCCGCGAAGAGCTACGTTCGCGTCGTTTCGCGTCGTTTCGCGTCGCGTCCGTCGTAGCAGTGAAGATGCCCAAGGAGAACTCGCTGGACAGCATTCGGTCCCCGAGATCGCACCATGGCGGCCGCACGAGCTCCAGCAGCCACATGTCGGAGCCGTCGGCTTGGAACTGGTACCTGCATCGCCTGTACCTGCGCTCCGAGTTCAAGGAGTGTCTCCGCGTGATCGAGGGGGTGCTGCGAGAGCACCAGGGGCTCAGCGAGTACCCGCTGTACGTCAAGGCGCTGATCCTGCGGCAGTCCGGCCGCATCCAAGAGAGTCTGCAGCTGTTCCAAGCTGCGGCGTGTCTGAACCCGGAGAACAAGGAGAATCTCAAGCAGGTCGGGAGGTCGCTCTACCTGTTGGGCAAGCACACGGCTGCGATCGAGGTGTACGAGGAGATCTTGACCATGGGCCGAGTGGACGACTGGGAGATCTACCACAGCATCGGCCTCTGCCACATGTACCTGAAGGACTACGACCGCGCGGCGCAGAACTTCCAGCGAGCGAACACGATCAACCGCCACGACGCGACGTTCTTGCAGCTCGGCAAGGTGCACACGCTGCGAGAGGACTTCAAGGCCGCGATCAACGTGTACTTGGAAGCGCTCGAGTTCTCGCCGGAGAACCCGGAGATCTTGACGACGCTGGGACTGCTTTACCTGCGGGTCGGCGAGAACTTCCGCGCCTTCGACTACTTGGGCAACTCGCTCACGCACGACCCGCGCAACCCGAAGACCATTCTCGCGGCAGGCTCCATCATCCAAGACCACGGTGACATGGACGTCGCCCTCGTCAAGTATCGTGTGGCTGCGGCCCAAACTCCCAACTCGGCGCAGCTGTGGAACAACGTCGGCATGTGCTTTTTCGGCAAGCAACGCTACGTGGCGTCCGTCGCCTGCCTCAAGCGCGCGCTGTACCTGGACCCCTTCGAGTGGATAACGTCGTACAACTTGGGGCTGGTGCACCTCAACACGGGCCAGTACGCGTCAGCCTTCCACTTCTTCAGCGCCGCTATCAATATCAAGCCGGACTTCCCGAGCTCGTACATGTACTTGGCTATCACGCTGAGTCGGCTGGACGATTTCGAGAACGCTTGCAGCGCGTTCGACAAGGCCATCGAGATGGAGCGGTACGGCTTCGACGCGGCAACTAAACTTGTATCCGACTGACGCCTACCATATTTGCTTGTGTGCGTGGCTTGTTGTATCTCAATGAGGCAGCGATCACATGTTCCACCTGAACTATGCCATCACGCTGTATAACAACGACGAGATGGAGCGCGCCAAGGTGCAGTTCGACCGCTTCGAGGAAATCTTTGAGGGTCTCGACGAGGAAGCTCGCTCCGCCGACCCAGAGGTGCAGGAGCAACGCCAAGCTCTATTGAACGCGCTCGTGGACTAAGATATCCTACAATCACCTTCTGGAGGACGTCAGAGGACATCTGCAATATGGCTACATTAGCGAGACACTTCATTTTTATCCAATCAAATTACCTTTTCCATGATGATTGGCAGATATTTCTCATTTTCGAACTTGCGACAAGCGGTGCAGCACATCTGAAAAGATCATGAGCACTGACGGTGCGTTGACTGGCGGCCACGGCTCAAGGTGATGGGGGGTTCTAGCGGCTCATTATGCGCGTCTGTGTCTAAGGTTGTCGGTGTGAAAAGCTGGAAGACAACCGCGTCGTGCGTCAGCAGCGCTGGCGGGAAGTCTGCGCCAAGTTCTACTACGAGCAGGATGAGGCGGCCAAGCGCGTGTTAGACTACTTCGAAGCGAGCAAAGTGGACGAGATCAGGTGCGTTCCAGAGAACTTTCTAAAGGTTATCAGATGGGCTATTGGTGACGCCTGTGTTGCTGTTATTTGAGCAGCATTTCGACGGTGGATGATTCCGGAAATGATGCGCAGTTCAATGAACTCGTGGAATTGTTGGGGCTCCACAAGTGTATGGCGCCTGGGCACGAGGATGATTTCAACCAAAAGTAAGTGAGCGGTTCGCTGTGGAGAAAATGCTATGAGTGTGGAGTAGCTAATGTTGTTTATTGCTTCGACAGTATTCAGATACTGGAAGTTGTGAAAAACGAAGTGCGCGCGGGGTATCATAATCATATTTCCAAGAAAATGGTGAGCGTGAATTTGTAGGTATGGCGAAAAGATACGTTTGTTTTTACTGATGCGGGGTTTTCGACTGGATGCAGCATTCCGATTTCGATGCCAAAGCGAAGGAAACGCAGGGCACCAATTTTGAGCTTTGGACGGACGATGGCGGACAGCAGCAACTGTCAGTGCGTGTACAGCACGACTACATGCGCACAGTTGTAAATCACACGAAGATGATGGATCGTATGGAGATGTTCATCGAAAAGCACGTTTCCAACGTGGGCTGCCATCCGTTCCTAGCCGGCCTTCGTGCTGCATTGCAGTGGAATCTCGAGAGCTCCACCGTTGTGGCGTGGAAGTGTACGTGTGACGTGTTTGGGGTGCAATTACGTAGGCTGAAGCTAACGCAAATCGAATCGTTTCTGTTTCGCAGTTTCGGACTCGGTGTTCGTCGAAAGCGGCGATTCCGAATTCACCCACAACGCACTCGCTCTGCTGGCGCTCGGGCTGAACTTCAGTCATTGCGAAAGCGCCGACAATGCTGACGGGAGCGTCAAGTTCCGGGAATGGCATCTGGACCCGTACATGTCAGACACCGACATTCGCCAGCTTATGCGGCTCTTCCCCGCCGCCAAGTGTCTGGAGGGTAGGCCAACCGGCACAAAAATGCTCACGAAAATGGACCGCGCGAACGTCCACGGGCAGCTAGACGAGAAGGCCAAGTTCTTCGACCGGTGGTGTGTCGTGCTATAGAGGACACCACTTGGTCTCAGACTGCCACAGTTATCATCAACATAAGATGCTCGAAGTTGAGTTCGTGTAGCCATCTTTGGACACTTTGCGTAGAAAACACCACCTACCTATCGTAAACCCTACACTACATCATAGGTTTGCGTACTTAGTAGAGTTACAGTCGTATCCTGGTCACTTTCCACGTGGACTTCTGGCCGAAGCTTGGAGCTGCTGGTGGATCGCCATGGCTACGCGACGACGGAGCCCCGTGCTGCTGCTACTGGTGCTGACTCTGGCGCTGCTGACGCTCGCGAGCGACGTGAGCGCGTTCGGCTTCAACTTCGGCTTCGACGGGGGCCACCAGGAGCACCACGAGCACGAGCATGACCACGTCGACTTCTACGAGAGTATGTGGTACACTCTAGTCCCTCTATAATCGTATCTTACTGGATACTTAACCGAGGTGTGTGTGTTTGCAGCGCTGGGACTCACGATGGAAGCCACCGAGGCCCAGATCAAGAAGGCGTACCGCAAGCTCAGCCTCAAGTACCACCCGGACAAGAACAAAGGCGACGAGGAGGCCGAGAGCCGCTTCCACGGGATCTCGCGCGCCTACGAGGTGCTCTCGGATGCGCAGAAGCGCCAGGTGTACGACTTGGAGGGCTTCGAGGGCCTCGAGCGCGAGGAGCAGTCGGCCGGACGCCCGTCCAGCCCGTTCGACGCCTTCTTTGGCGGCGG
>JAIKVD010001371.1:0-11307 GCA_024679075.1 Phytophthora uliginosa | reverse complement strand
AGCGGCGAACGCCCCCACGACAAACGGGACGCCACGCATGAAGCCGCTGATGTGCTGCAGCAGCTCGTCCTGCGTCAGCACCAGCAGCGCCGGCGAGTTGCCGCGAGGGAAGAGCGCCATGGAATTGTGTCACCCGAGTCTACTGTAGTTGATGTTTGTTTGTTTGGGCTGTGACATGCAGCGTGAGATCGGTGTACGGGTGGGGTACCTGCGATATGGTACACCTGATGTACGCGGTGTGGCGCGCGTGCGCCACACCAAGTTGAAGTTGTTGAAGTTGATCACTCCAGTGAGCCTGATGGCGTGCACTGCTGGGCATTGGAGAAGTAACCCCGACAGCAAGAAGCAGGAGAATTGTTGGATGCAGACAGCGGAAGGTTTTGGTCAGCACCGTTTTAAGGCGCAGGCGACGCAGCAAGAGTCCCGAGACTTTGCGAAAGTTTGGTAAAGCGCACTGGGTCTGTGGTCTCGTGTGTTGAGGTGGGCGGGACTGCAGTACGACACCTCTGGTCTTGTATCTTTCGTTTGACTTCTAACATTTCTGATGGTAAGACATGGTACTGTACAGCTTTTAATCGTCAGCTGCCGCGATTTGATCGAGGAAACAATCCCGATCTTCGCAATCGTATACTTAAGTAATAACCACCACAACTACAAGGGGTTTGTCAAGACTGTATTGTCGACCTCGGTAGCTGTATCCTTCGTTTTCAAAGCACACTGGGGATGACACCTCTAGTTTGCATTATTAGTTGATTGATTGGCAAAATGCTTGTTTGCTAGATTAATAAAGATTGAATAGCTATCTAACTAGTTGACGCTTGGTGGCTGCTTCACGTAGGCTCTAGTGGGTTCTTGCCGTCATCGGGCCCCACCCAGCCCGGTGCGGGGCGAATCGGCTTGTTCAGCTTCCCGCTGTTTTTCCTCCCGTCACTGCCTGACACACTGCCCTCGCACACCACTGCCATCCGGCTCGATGAATTCCACGAGGTACGTGTCCATCATGGGGACGTTCGTGAAGTTGATCTTGCGGTGGAACGTGCAGCGGATGTCGATCATGTCCTTCACCACCTCCTGGACGATGGGGCTCACCAAGATCTTCTCGGGGACGCCATTGGACTCGAGTTCGTTGGCGGTGAGGGCATCGGGCCCCCACATGTCGTAGCGGAGTGTCGTGGTGCCGATCACACCGCCGATGATGTTCCCGACGTGGATTCCGATCCGCATCTGCAGTCGCTCGCCCGTGTTCGGGTCCTGAACCTTGCGCACCTCCTTGTGCATGTCCCGCGCCATCGCCAATAGATCGTGGATGTGGTTGCGTAGGTGCATCTGGTGCTTGTGCTTCAGCGTACTTCGTCGCAGCAGGTGAGACCGGAGTTTGGCACCGGAACCTCGAGGGTTGCCATCACTTCCTATGATCTCGCTCTTACGCTCTAATGGGAGCACGCGGTTGCTAGCCAACCGCGCCAACGTGGACACTATGCCCCCCGGGATGCCAGTACCAGTCGGTGCGACGGACATGCTTACATCTGCGTTCGACATGTCGGCGGTGCTAGCGGAACTTGTGACTAAGCCAGGACCCAGACTCATATCGACGTAGGGGAGGCCCGACACGATCACGTACGCGTCGCCAATGGTTTGCATCTTGAATACTCCGTGCTTCTCGGTGAGTTTGTCGAAGGCACAGAACAGTGATGCAAGGATGTTGACGACTTGCGCTGTGGCAGCTTGCGACGCGATGGAAGTGAAGCCCTTGATGTCTGAGAAGAGAATGCCCACTTGCTGGTGCTGATCGCACACCATTTCCCCCTCCTTCAGCCTCATAACCACAGCGGCCGGCAGCATCTGGTACAGCAGTCGGTCAGCGTTCATCGTCTCGAGCTGCGTTCGAGTCTTGAGCCAGATTTGTCGCCTCGTGAAGAACTCCACGCTCTGTGACGCGATGATGTTAGCTACCACCGAGAAGTACGTGAGAACAATCGGATAGCTCGTTTTGAACTTGGAGTTAAACTTGGCAGCGTCCTGGTGATACGTCTGAAGCGATACCAGCGTGGTGATGGACACCATCACCAACGCTAAGGCATTGAACACCACGATGTGGCGGTACAAGATCGATCGCCCATTGGAGACAACAAACATTGCCAGCACCGTATCGAGACACAAATTCACGTATCTTGGTGAGGTGTCGATGTCTGCTTTGTAGTTGAGACCCCATAGCAGCGCCTCAGCGAGTGTGAAAACGAACAGCCCAACGAGATAGAATCCAAGCAGCACGTTGCGGAGTTTGACTTCCGAGTAAAACACGAACTCCTCACGCACACGACGCGCGACCAGAATCGCCACGATAGCGAATGGACTCCGAATGAACAGCAAAATAACGTACATCGTCGCGGAGATCTCATTCTGCGGTGCATCGGGGCTGAGGACTGAGAAGATTTCCACTAACAGATCACGCATGCAAGTAAACGATGCGTACACCGCGAGCGTGAGAAGTGTGGTGCGCGCGCCTTCGACACGATCGGAAAGAGTGCTCTCAAGATACTTGTTCTCCATCTCCTCGTCTCGGAAGCACATATTCAACAACCGGATCTCCGTCAGCATGTGCTGCTCGACGCTTTCACTCGCATCGGTTCCTCCAAACGATGCAAGGTCAGGTGGTGTACCGAGAAGCATGCGGATCGGATCGTACTTCTTCCATCTCTGCTTCGCAGAGTGCAGTATCATATTGCGTGTCGCGACCAAGAAGTCCTGCTCAAATGGCCGGCGTACATTAATCACCGCTTGCGACATAAGGATCGAGTCTCGCTTGGTGTTGAACTCGAGCTGGCCCAGACATGCCATTTGCGCTACATCAGTTAGCGGTTCGCCTACCAGGTAGGTAGTCATGCTGCCCTTCCCTTTCACGTCAATCTGCCGCTCTTCAAAGGTGAAATTGCCTGCCAGCTTCTTGTACGTAACTTGAGATATTTGACAACGGCCGGTGATACCTGTCGACTGCATCCGTGATGCCGTGTTAACTGTGTCACCGAATAGAGAGAACTGCTGCTTCTTCATGCCCACCAGTCCGCTAACAACGCGACCAGAATGAACTCCGATGCGCAGTTTGATGACATTGCCATTAGAAGCTCGACACTTGTCAAGACATGCCAGCATGTCCAATGCCATAGACACCGCGCGTAGTGCTGCCTCTCGCCCTTGATCTTTGCCCTGTAAACCCGCGCACGCCATGTACGTCTTGCCGACAGTTTCCATCTTGCGAACGCCGTGCTTTTGGCAGATTTGATCGAAGAGCGAGTAGACCCTATCGAGAAGAGAGACCACCTCCGTGGGGCTAAACCGGTTGACGAACGAGGCGAAGTCGGCGATGTCACAAAACAGGATGGTCACGTCTTGTTCGTCCTCGCTGATCAAAGTGTCTCCCTTCTGCATACGCTGCACGACGTGCTCAGGGAGCATGTTCTTTAAGATCTGGGTCGACCGCTTCTGCTCGATGAGCAATGAACGGCTCTGCAGGAAATCTCGTCGCATGGTAATCTGGAGCGAGTAGCATGCGTAGGATCCAAAGGTGATCACGAACACCAGGTAGAGCGCAAAGAGCATGAGATCAGCCACATCAACCCCGTCCTCGTAGTGGAGTGAGTTTAGTCTGTCCGCCAGCATGTAAAAAGCGAAGTTGTAGATCGACAGCATCAGCGCGTAGAGGAATTTGACACGAATGACCACGAAAAGACCGACTGGGTAGAGCGCGGCAGCGAATTTGCCCGTGTCTGAGATTGTCAAGGTAAGTGCCATGCCGACCATGGAGTATGGCAACAGGATGGAGATCTGGTAGTTTTGTACAAAGAATTTGGTGCGGGCAAAGCGCATGAACAACAGGTCGCACATGAAGTAGCCCACGCGAATCCATATGTAAGAGGTTTCACGCTCCCATAGCACTTCGTAGACTGCGTACAGGGGGATCATGAATGCCATGACCTTCAGGCACAGGATCACTCGACTCCGCTCGCGGAAGGCGAAGGTAAATTCATACTCGTCTTCAAGACGCTGGTGCTCCTCACCCATAAACTCGAGCGTGAGAGGGTGAACGGGAGGCTGAACTCGCAGGGCTCGAGAGCTGTGCGAATCATCTTCCTGAGTGAGAGGGTCCGGATGTCCAATTTCCTGAGCAAGCTCTCGTTGTATTGACACGAGTTGCTTGGAAAGCTCGTCATGCTCAGTTGGAAGATCAAAGTCGCGGAACTGCTGACTCCACTCGCCTTCAAGAAGTGACGGCGTCAACTCGCCTTTTTCCGATCGAGCGCTTCCTCCTGCTGCTATCCCTGTAGCAATTCCTGCGTAGCTCCCCTCGTCGGAACGGCCAGATGAGCTATAGATTAGCCTCGCAGCCCGAACATTGTCGATGGACCCGTCCGCATTACGAACAGGTAAAGTCGGGAGCTCACCCAGTCCACTGTCGATCTCAAGAATAATATCGTTGCTTGTTGGCAGGTACATCTTCCTCAGATACATGACGCTCAAGTCGAAGCAGATGCAAGTCACCGACGTGAAGAACAGCAGCACCCAAAACAACATCTCCGAGAAAAGGATCTGCGCGAGACCTGAGAAATCGCGGAACACGTCGAAAGTGGGGAACATCCGATACGCTTGCGAGTAAGCACCGACGAACAGGATGTACACGACAAACCCTCCAACCAAGGAGACGTAATGCGCTCGAGTCCAGCGATGCAAGCACTGCATGTGTAGTGACGCCTTGAGGGTTACGGTGATGATAAGAGCGCCGTAGACTGCAGTTCCATCGGGGAAAAGGCCGTTCGCATTGCTGTGGCTTGACGATACCATACCCATGGCATTCTTAACGAAGAGAAACACTAGTAAGGAGTGGAACAGTGCGTTCACGACCCAAAAGCTCAGGCCTCGTATGCTCAGCTCGCTTCTTCTGAGAGAGCTGCGATACACAAAGGGGAAGCGCATCACGGCGCTATCTCGAATGTCCTCGTCGGTGATTCCAAGAACGAAAATGGGTAGCAGCGTATACAACACGTTCCAACCGACCATCAAATACGACTCGTAAAGCGTTTGTCCCGAGTACCCGTTGAAAAATGAGAAGAGGAACAGCGTCATGATCAGTGCCATATTCTTGTAGAAGGAGAACAAAATCACGTGAGCTACTCGACGGTGATTCCAGCGTCCATGTACCAGTAAAAGTCGAGACAAGTCGCGAAAGGTGACAATAGCGAATTCTGCGGCGCGCACAGCCTGCATTCCTTCATGGCCGTAAATGCCAATACCCACGTGTGCTTCTTGGATCATACTCACATCGTTGCCACCGTCTCCTACTGCTAACGTGAGGGGCGTGCCTGGTGCAGACTTCATCAAACACACCACCTGAGCCTTCTGCATGGGGCTCAAGCGACAAGCGACCACTGTTCTGCACTGAGAAGCGAGCTCGAGAAACAATTCGTGCGCCAATTGGGCGCCACCAGTGGCGTCCGTTATCGAGGATCGGGTTGCTCCCGGCCTTGAACTAGAGCGATGCCGCGAATTCTGCACCATCTGAGCCGCTTGAAAAGGTAGACTTCCGAGAGATTTTGAAGACATCGAACCGCTCAAACGCCCTCCTTGGGCATCTCGCTCGCTTCGCAACACATCAAGGGAGGCGCTGGGATGGTACGCAGGGTCTGAGTGGCTGGTATTGCTTGAGTGAGGTGCCACTTGGTTCGAGTTGACGTAAGATGTTTGAGCTTTGATTGTGCTCGATGTCAGTGCATCTGCTAGCAGGTGCTCGAGGGCCTCGCCATTAATCACCAGCGAGATGTCCTGAGATGCAACGCCGGGAACCCAAACTCCCTCTCTTTTCAACTTCCGGCGAGCTTTTGCTATTTCGTCCAGACAGTCTTGCTTGCTTTTCCCCTTGATAATGATCATCTTGCTCTTGGGACCAATGAGTCCACACATGTGTGCTACGGATATCGCAGTTTCGTCCTTGTCGCCGGTAAGCATCCAGATATTGATACCTCCGAGAGACAATTGAGAAATACACTCTCGCACCCCGTCCTGAAGCAAGTCCTCAACTCCAGTAGCACCCAGTAGTTTGATCGATTTTTCAATCTGCTTGGCAACCTCCACACATAGTTGCTCGCGGTTGGATAATGCCTTTTTTGCTGCGTCGAAAGCACATTTCCACGCCAGATATTCCGTCATAGACAGCGTACGATAGCCGAGCAGCAACGTGCGCAGCGCCATCGCAGCAAAGTAGTGGACGTGAAGTGCCAGCTTGCTGATATCCTGATCCTTGCAGGCGTTGGCGAACATTACGGTGTCCGCCCCCTTCGAGAAGACAAGGATGTCTTGATCTTCGGACTCTGAGTCACTACTCAATCCGTCGAGATCAGCTTCTAACGTGTGCTCCAAATCGCCCAGACTATCTCGAACGCGAGGGAGCTTTAAGTCATGACGTCGTTCAACAGACTCGTCTCGATTCAGCTTCTTGACAACTACGGACATGCACTTTCGCGTACTGTCAAACTCGTTCAATGCCAGGAGCTGATACGATTCGGACTTGCCAAACAAGCGAATGTGAATCACATCACTGTCTCGTCGTTCATAGACGCAATCGAATTCCAGGGCAGCGTTGAGCAAAGCGACTTCATCAGGCGAGGAACCAAAGAATTTTCGGTCCCCCTTGAGGGAGGGAAAAGCGTCCGAAGCTTCTCCAGCGGCATGGTTACTTGTAAAAGAGTTGGCACCGCTTTGACGCCGACTTTCAGCTCGCATACTCCCGTCTGCACTCTCACTTCGTGTGCGCCCCGTGGCACTTCGAGTGTCGCCAGACTGGTCTGCAGACGCCGCATTCTCTTCCACTGCGACCGAGGCGGAATGACACAGTAGCAGGCACCGGAAAAATGGGCGTGCCAGCTCAACTGCATGCACCTCATTGCCAGAAAATCGGGAAGGGTTCTCCACGAACTTGATCATCTGCGTGTACGACCGAACATCCTTTTCGGTCACCGATACGTGCTTGGATTTCCGTCTTCCGTCGGTACTACCGTCTCTGCCGGCACTACCCCCTCGCACGGCCGAGGCTGAACCAAACTTGAGCATCATGTCACTGCCAGCAGAAAGGTCTTCGCTACCAGCCTGGGCTGCTCGACGAAGATGCATATTCGATCCGTCAAAAATAATGCCGCCGATACTGCACACTTTGAAGAGCATTTGGTTCTTGGTTAATGTCCCCGTTTTATCGCTGAAGATGTATTTGATCTGCCCTAGATCTTCGTTCACATTTGACGTGCGCGCCGTCACACCACGACCAGTGACCTCGCAATACATCTTTGGGTCATTCTCGATTCGCCTAGCTTGGTACCATTTCACAACTTCCAAACTGATGTACAGCGAAATCGGTACCATGTTGTTGTACAGAATCAAATACGTCACCCACGCCTCAAGGAAGTACGCAGGATGAAACGTGTCAATGTACGGAAATGCAGCGGCGTAACCTGGCTTGTTGTGGACTTTTACAGCAAATAGCGCTGCCTGGACGGAGCTAAAGCAGCAGACACCGAAAAGTACCGAGAAGATGAGGAAGATGCAGCGGTTTGCAATGCGATCCAGACGGCTGAACTTTGACGGGATAGCCTTCATGTTTTGTACCAGCTTCGTGTCATTGCCGCCCCCAACGACAACACCCACTACCCACTTGGTGTTGCAGAGCTTCATTCCACGCAAGAGAACGTTCTCGATTGTGATCGGGATTTCCTCCGCGTCTGGTGTCGAGCCCTGACTTTCCCGTTCTTCTAACGTTCGCGACTGCACCGCCGCCGTTGGAGGCTCGCCCATATCCTGCAATTTCGAATGAGAAATTCGCATCACGCCGTCAAAGCTATACAGCCTTTTGTTTGGCGCTTCGCATCGAATCTCGCCATGGATCGTGTCAGCAAAGTCTTTCGGGGCACGAGGAACGATTTGATTCCATTTTACACAGTGACGGACTTTGAGATTGGACTCCCCGTCAAGGCTCGAGGTTTCGCACATTGCCTCGCCGTTCTCTTGGCTCGCAAATAGGATAACGAGATCGGCAGGTACCTGTTCCTGGTCGTGAATTTTGACTACGTGGCCAACACGTAAATTCTTCCAAAAGATCGCTTGAAAGTCGCCGAGATTGAGAGTGCGCGAGAGCTCGTCTGAGTCTGCATTCTTGTTTCCGCCTGCTTCGGGCTCCCCGTTCAGTATCTCGACCTTCCCATGGTTCACGACCCAATCTTGTTGATGTCTTGCTCTATCCTCAAGCCCCTCTTTGATCATTGTTGCGGTCAACACTAGCATCAACGGCCCGATGGTCGAGTACTCGTTGGTCGGGGACAGGTTTGTGCACAGCTGAAGCAGTGAAATGATGAGGAAGTAGAAATTCGCCACGCGACGGAACTGCTCAAACAGCGACTTGGGCAGGAAATTCAGAGTCGTGTACTTGGACGAGCGCACAGTATTCGTCCAGTACGGATCTCCATGGTGATACTTTTGCATGAAGGCCGCGTACCCCATTGTACGACGTACATCGTTCACAAACAGCAATCGGCTCTTGCCGAGTTCCTCTTCATCGCAGCCTTCTCTAGGGTGGTCCCCCACTCGGTTCCGGCGGAATAACCTGCTGAACAAGGTGGCTTTCTCATGGGGTTTCTTACCCCTGGCAGAGGTCACAGCGTCTGCGCTCGAGGTGGCGTCCACCTTCTGCGACACTAAGGGCACGTCGCTCATCGGTGACGGAAAACTGCTGATGCCCGACCGGAAGGCTTGCGGGTGCAGCGAAGACGCCATGCTGCTTGCTGGAGGGCCGGGCAGGACAGCGCTGCGCTCATGCATAAACCCAGCAAGGCTCGGAACGCAGCACCGTCGACAAGGATCGAGATGTCGTCGCCCTCCCCCGTCGGAACACCCCGATGTCAATGCAAACAGTGGCTGTAGGCGACGGACGTTCTGGGGTTTCTGCAGTGCAGGCGATCGACGAGCTATTCACAGGGAGGCGCGAGCTCATGCAAAACGCCCCATGAACGCACTCGACCACCACGCGGAGTATTTTTACGCCAGCATTTTCGAAACGCCCTACATCGCCCTTGAATTTCTCTAATACTGTACACTCACTACACATGACATGAAGTTGGTTGACTTCGACTGAGACTTTGGTCTGCTCTACATCACGTTCCACCCGTTTAGAGCTTCTGAGATGGCTACACGCCGCGCAGGACAAGTCCCCGACTCTTTCAGATGACTCGAGGCTGCTTGAGCTGGCGGTGACCAGCTACTTCGACAACGTCGACATCATGCAGAGGCTGTGCAATGCTCCGGACGGTCCGCACGAATCGGTTCAAACGGTCACGCAGGTCGAAGTTTGTCGTGCCGCGGGGCTGGGCAACGTTCGAGCCATTCGCTGGCTGCTCGAGCACGGAAGTACGGCCTTCTCGCCGCTAGTGATGGACACGGCCGCTATCCACGGACATGTGGAGATCGTGCGGCTTCTGCATGAGAACCGAAGTGAAGGATGCACGACGTGCGCAATGCATGGCGCAGCGCTGAACGGGTACCATGAGGTGCCAGGAAGAAAGAATGGAAGGCAATGGAGCGGACAGCAAGGAGAATAAGTGCCACTGGTTTGGGCTCTTCTGAGGCGCCAGGAGCTTACAGTTTGTACATGTAACGTTACTATGGATTTTACGTGCGCCTGTTGTGTCGCTACAGCCATCGGAACCACCAAAACCATCCTGAGGGTTTCTCTGCGCTCGAAGACTTCTCTATTTTCACTGTGGTGGAGTTCTTGATCGGTGCTGTTTCGATCCGTTTTGCCTGCTGTGGTTGCCGCTGACACCAACGAGGGCCTGAGTGCACGTGGTAGTATTGCGATGAACAGGAGCGGACTTCTGGGTTCATCCACGCTGATAATAATGCGGCTACGCGAGGATGGCCAGCTTGAAGAGCGACACGGCGAACTTCAAAAAGGCAACCGCGCATCGAGCAGCGAATTAACGCGTCTACGCAATCTACGTTGCCCTGTGCGGCCGCACGCTCGAGAGCAAACTCGTGTGGACCCTCATGCCTGTGCTCTCCGAGAAATAGCACCACATCTGCGTATCCGTTGATTGCTGCGTTGGTCATAGCATCTTTCGTGCAACCTTCAACGCGGTTTTCCTGTAAAAATTGCACGATTTCCAGGTGGCCGCCACAAGCAGCGCTGTCCATGGCGGCGGTCGTGCATGTTGCAGTTCGCTGCTCATGGAGGAAGCGCACGATCTCCACGTAACCACTTTGACAGGCAGTGTCCATCGCTTTCGAGGTGCAACCTTCCGAGCGATGGCTCATCAGGTACTTCACAACTTCGAGGTGTCCTCTCCACGCAGCGCCATCAATCGCTCTCGTAGTGCATCCTTCCTGTCGGTTCTCGTGTAAAAATCTGATAATTGGTAGACGGCCAACCAGTGCAGCACCGTCCATCGCATCAGTGGTGCAGCCTTCACTGCGATGTGTATGCAAGAACTTCACCACCTCCAAGTGGCCGCTACGGGCCGCTCCATTCATAGCTTTCGTCGTACAGCCTTCCCTGCGCTGTTCATGCAGAAAGCGCACCACGTCCAGAAACCCACCGCGAGCAGCGCCGTCCATCGCAGCAGTCGTACACCCCTCCGAACGATGAGTATGCAAAAACGTTACCGTCTCAAGATGCCCATTGCGCGCAGCTCCATCCATAGCAGCAACCGTGCAGCCCTCCGTCCTCTCCGAATGCAAGAACTGCACCACGTCCATATGCCCGTTCCGAGCTGCACCGTCCATCGCCGCAGCCGTGCAGCCCTCCGTCCTCTGCGTATGCAAATACCGCACAATCTCCACATGTCCATTGGCCGCCGCTCCATCCATCGCGTTCGACGTGCACTTCCCACCCCTCCCTCCCCCCCTCGGTTCCAACAGGAACGTCAACGTCTCCATCTTCCCCATCGTAGCCACCAAGTCCACCAATCTCGGGTCTTCAAACCCACTCGTAGCCAGCCCCCGCTCCTTCAAAAACCGCAGCACTGGGAGCCCAGCGCGACTCAAATCCTCGGCCTTCACGTCCCTCAAGGCCGACCGCGAGTACTTGTCCGCCACCCACTGCACGATCTCCAACCTCGACGGGGACTTCAGTGCCTCCGAGTACCTGACCGCCCACCCCATGAGAGTGCCCCCCACCGTTTTACTAGTTAAGTTCTCCCCACTGTTGTGGTCTCCTAGCAGCATTCCTGAGTCGCCCAAGTACTGTAGAGCCGCCAATTGGCCGAACTGGATGGCGCA
>JAIKVD010001370.1:0-11307 GCA_024679075.1 Phytophthora uliginosa | reverse complement strand
GTTCTTGACGCAGTTCGTTGGGGGCTTCGCGGTCGCCTTTGCGACGCTCTGGGACTTGACCCTCGCTGTGAGTTGCGTGGCCCCTGTGGTCGTCTGCGTGCTCGTCCTCTTGATGGACCGAGCGAGCACTGAGACGGACAGCGAAGCGGACGCGGTGGCTGCCGAGGCGCTGAGCAACATGCAGACAGTGCTGGCTCTCAACGCCCAGCGCCGTGTGCGCGAGAAGCACGCGGTGCGTGTTCGCATCACCGAGCGGCACCGGGTTGTGCAGCATGGCAAGCACGCAGCTCTACAGGGAACGTTGACGGGGACTTTGTGGGTCATGAGCGCCGTCGGACTCTGGTACGGCGGGAAGAAGGTCTACGAGGCACAAGCGGAGCCTGAGCAGGTGTTCGAGACGCTCTTCGGCGTGGCCATCGGAAGTCACGCGCTTGGCCACTTGCTCCCGAGTTTCGCAGCGGTGGCTCGAGCTCAGACCGCAGCCTCCGCGCTCTTCTCACTACTCGAGACGCCCTCAAAGTCCAGCAGCCAGAGCCAACTTGGCGTCGAGAATCCGCTGCCACGACCCGCTTCCTTCTCCGGGGCGGTCATGGCAGTCGACCTGCACTTCTCGTACCCGACACGGCCCCAGCGCCTGGCCTTGAGAGGCTGCAACGTGTCGCTCTTGGCTGGAGAGTGCGTTGTTGTTGTCGGGGGTGGCGGCTCCGGGAAGTCCACGCTGATGACGCTGCTGACGCGTCTGTACGAGCCTGCGCAGGGCCTCATCTTGCTGGACGGCCGTGAGATGAACTCGCTCGATCCGACGTGGGTCCGAGCGCAACTTGGCGTCGTCACGCAGGACGTGACGCTGTTCCGAGCGTCCATCTTCGACAACATCATGATGGGGCTCGTCGTGCTCCGAGAGCTGAGCGGGCGGAGCAGCGGCCAGATGGAGGAGCGTGTGGTCAACGCTGCTCAGCGTGCCGACGTCCACGACTTCATCCTGTCGCTGCCTGACGGATACTGCACGCGCGTCGGTGAGAACGGAGCCGTCAAGATGACGACGCAGCAGCGACAGCGCATTGCGCTGGCTCGAGCGCTGATCCGTGAGCCGAAGCTGCTGCTGCTGGACGAACTCACGCTCAGTCCTCAAGAACTGGTGTCGAGATTCGGCGGAGCTGTGGGCGCTGGCAGCACGACGATGCTCCTGTGCACGCGTCAAGCCAACTCGGCGGCTGTGGAGTACGCCGACAAGATCATGGTGCTGGAGGCGGGGAAAATCGTCGAGCAGGGGACCCACGTGGAGCTGCTGCACCGCGGCAACAGCTTCTACCGCCGTCTGCGTCTCAGCCAGCCAACGTTTGTGCGGGAGCATGAACGGACTTTGAGGGCAGAGTCGACGATACCCAAGCGATCTCAACGGCGAGTGACCAAGGCAACGCCGACGTCCCCAACGAAGCTCACGAAGCGAGACATCACAGCTCTCGCCCGCCCAGAACGCAAGTTCCTGGCGTTCGGCCTTGTGGCTTCGGTGGTTGTTGGACTGGCTGCTCCGATGCTCGGCGTGCTGGTCAGCAGGATGCTGGCCGACATGACGGAGACGTACTCGCGCTTGCTTGAGACGGAGAACGCAGCAAACGTCGTCAAGACGCTGCGTCCGCTTGTCATGAGGCACGGGCTCTTCTTGAGCGCAGGTGCAGCCGTCATCGTCGTGTTCCAGAGCATCCAGCTCTTCTGTTTGGACGCAGCGACGGAGCGCGTGGCCTCTCACCTCCGAGATCTGCACTTCAACTCGCTTCTGGCACAGCCACTGCCGTTCTTTGATGCCCCGCAGCACGCTGCGGAGGCGTTGACCAAGTCGCTGGCTGCGGAGGCCGCCACGGCTTCTCTGGTGATCGGACGGGCTCAAGGCTACAAGCTTCAGATACTCTGTACGTTGGCGGCATCCCTTGTCGTAGCCTTTTGGCGAGGAAGCTGGATGCTCACGCTCGTGCTGCTCGCCGCACTGCCACTGCTGCTTATCGGCGAGGCCATCTGCAACCCGCACACTCCGAAGCCAACGTCCTCGCTCGGCGAGACTGAGTCGGAAGAAGCTGTGGAAGTTCACGTGAATGAGGCTCTGCACAACCGTCAGGCGGTAGTGACGCTGGGACTCGAAAACTCGTGGTGTTCCAGTTTTGAGGCGTTGCTTCAACGTCCCCTGCGGCACACCCGGCACCACGCGCAGCACGAGGCTGTCGCTCGAGGCTTCAGTGCCGTAGTCATGGTCGCTGCCTCTGCACTTGCCTGCTGGTTGAGTGGAGTGCTCGTGCACTACGGTGACGCCTCGTTCCGCGAGCTTGCACGCTCGTTACTGGTTGTGCTCGTCTCGGCTCACTCGTTAGGACTTGCTGTCGCTTGGCTGAGCTGCATCAGTGGCGCGGAGCAGGCTGGTGCGAGCATTTTCGCGCTGCGTGATGCCGCGATCGTTGCCGGTAGTGCCAATGGATTAGCCCCGCCACTTGCATCCCCGTCGTCGTCGGATGGAGAGCACAGCCCATTGCCACAAAGTCCCATGCTCCGAGGCAGCGTGGCTCTACAAGACGTCAAGTTCGCCTACCCGACACGCCCGAGCTCTTTGATTCTCAACGGACTCTCGCTTCGCATCCAGGCCGGAGAGACCGTGGCTCTCTGCGGGCCCCGAGGTGCTGGAATCTCCACAGTTTTTGCGCTGCTCGAAGGCTTTTACGACTTGAGCTCAGCTTCGGGGAACAGCGGCCGCGTTCTGCTGGATGGTGTCGATATACGATCGTTGGATGTGTCGTGGCTGCGAGCTCAAATCAGCTTCGTAGGTCCGGAGCCGACATTGTTCCTGGGCACGATCGCGGAGAACATTGCCTATGGGATGGCAGCTCCACCAACTCTGGATATGATCGTCGCTGCGGCCGAGGTAGCTCATGCTCACGCCTTCATATCTCGACTGCCTGATGGATACGCAACACGGGTGGGCGGTCAGCTTCAGCTCTCACCAGGTCAGAGGCAACGCATTGTACTTGCCCGCGCCGTGCTTCAGGATGCCAGACTTTTGCTTCTGGACGAGCCCACGCGGTCTCTCGGGGCGGATAGTGAGAAGATCGCCGTCCAACAAGCTCTGGACACCATCGTCGCTCAGCGGGTGCGTCGAACGACTGTGATCGCAGCACATCCAGGCGACTCCGCCACCGTCAGGAACGCCGACAGCATCTACGTCATTGACGGCGGACAAGTCGTGGATCGAGGCACCCACGCAGAGCTCCTTCGCTTCCGGGACGGGGTCTACGCCAGACTGTTTCGAGGATCGGCGTGGTCGCCAACATCTTCCAGCTCCTACACGGTTGGCACAAGTGCAACATAGGCAACACCTTCACTCTGTCTGTATGCTTGAACTGCTATTGAGTTTTTCACCTGCTCCCTCGCCCTACCATTAATGCAAGCCACGACATCCTCCTCTCAAAGAATATACGTTAGCACTTTCGCCACCGTTTGCTGTTCCAGCGGAGCTCGGACTGTGAACTCCGGACTCAACTCGTGGATGGCGAACTGGAATGGCGACACAGCGGGGTCGATGCGCCAGGCCACTGCGGGACGAGACGTCCGCATCTTCTCAGCCCTGCATCAAAACTACGTTTTAACAATGGACTTCAGTGTCTACCAGCGACCTGGAAAACTTACGATAGAACGAGTGGATACAACGACGACGCCAATTCCACGGGCGATACGTCCTTCAGCGCATCCAGCTCGTGCGACAGCGTTGGTCCCTGTGCAAATACACGAGTCAACATCGTGGTAAAATCTAGCTCCAGTCCTTAGATTTTTGTTTTGGGAACTCGTACGCTGGTAGACTCCAACAGGTCCCACACAAGCACGGTGTCGTTGGAGAACGACCCATAAAAGACAGCAGGGCGCGATGGGGACCAGGCCACGGCGCAGACGTTGACGCCAAATGACACCTCTTCCCACGAAGTCAGGCACAAGGACACCTCGGCGTGGTATAAACTGTAACACGAACGATTCAACGTCAATGCTAGCATTTGGGGAGGATAAATCAGTAGACAACACACGTACCAGATACTTCCATCCTCGTAGCCCACGAGGAAATAGTCCGATTCGAGCGGATGGAAGTCGATGCACACAACACCAGCCGAAGCGTCTGTAGTCTTTAAGCTCTGCTCTCGCTGATACATCATCCGAGAGGAAGCTTTCTCGAAGCGATGGCCCCGTACAAGCTGACCTGTGCGCGTTCCAACAACAAACCTACCGAAAGAGAACACACAGGTTAGAACCTACTTTCAACTCGAGAGTACAATGTATACCAGCAATACCGTACTGGTTGGGGTCGTGTGGGAAGAACTTCAGCACTGCGACAACGGGGCCGACTTGAGCAAGGGCTCGCGATGCAACAGGAGTAGGAGAAAGAGGGAGGACGCTGGTCTTCGAGCCTCTGCGCGTTGGCTGCTTTGGACGCACGAACGGCGTTAAATACTGCTGTTGCATATCGATACGCGTGTTCATCACCATCTTCACGTTGCCTCCGATCTGAACGCACTTGTCGGTGGCCAATGCTTCGTCCGCGGAGTCAAACTCGATCAAGCTCCAAATGATCAAGACGCCTCGGTCGTCCATGGAGCCAAACTGGAATGTCCCTCCAGTGTCGCCGCTGCCCTTACTCCGATCGATGGGCTCCAACGCAACAACTGTCGACGAGTGCTGCTCTGGCGCGCGGTAGTTCATGCCGCAGGTTGAGTACGCCGGTGTACAAACTGCAAGGCCATCGACTGGTGGACTCGCGGACTGGATCATGGACTGAGGTCGGAGATCCCACACGTGAATACTGCCGTCTTCCGTGCCCACCACCACAAAAAGGTCTCGCGAGGGGCTAAGACAAGCTGCGGACGCTACGCCTTCGCTCTTGAGGAGATGGAGGGGGCGATTCAGTAAATTGACATCCCAAATGCATGAGATGGTCTTGTCCTTGAAGAGTTTCGATGGTTCTTGGGATTGATTCCCACCTTCACCAACACCGTGGGCAGCGCCATAGCACGTCAAGAGCGTACTAGACACAGATGGCGAGAACCGGAGAGCCACCAGGTCCCGACCCTGGAGAATTTGCTCCAGAGACAGTAGCGAGTCGACTTTCTTGCTGGGAAACACGAGCTTTTGATCCAGTCTCGAGGTTTTGGACAGTTGATAGCGTCTCCCCATCGACTTGTCCTCGCTTTCCTCCCCCTCGTCTTCTCCAGTCTTTTTGGTGATCTCTTCCTGGTTTCCTTGGGCTTCTCTTTCACACGCCATCACGTTTTCCACAGCCAGCGTCTCGCAGACATACGCGGCGTGCTCCAAGAACTTGAAAAATCTCGTCGATGAAGAGGACGCAGCTCCCCCGTCCTCGTTATTGTCGGTGCCAGCACTGGAGTCTTTGTCGATGCCAATATCGTCCGGGAAGTGCATGCTCTTGTCGTGCGTTTCGGGAGATTTTGTCTGCGTTCCCAGAGATCTGGACCCGTCGGTCGTCTGGACGAACGCCTGCTGTACCAGTCCCCTCCTCAGACGACTCAACACTTTATCTTGTTCACTCACCGGTTTCTGCTGGAATAACGAGAACTTCTCCACCTCGAACTTGCGACGCTCGACTATCTCCTTGGCACGCTTGGCCCGAGGATCGAGTGACTGCTTCAAGCCAGCAATGGACGACGCGATGGAAGTGGTTGGTCGAGCATCAGCTGGCCGTTCCTTGCCTCTGCTACTCGGCACCACTTCGGAAGAGCTCGAGGGCTGCGACGAAGCCGACAACAGGCCTTTCGACTCTGCCTGCATCGCCTGTTGGATCCTCTTCAACTCCGCTTCGTCCGCGATGTCACTCGAGCGCCCGCCTCGATTCTTGGCGCTCGCCTTGGCGCCCACCCCAGGCAGTGGCGTTGACTTTGGCTGGCTTACTTCCTCCTGCTCAAAGTCCTCGTCGTAGTTCTCAAACCCGTCGTCATCGTAGTCGTCGGCCTCTTCTTGACACTCTTCTGCGTTGGCGTTCAGCGCTTCGACCTGCTGCTTCTGTCTAGCTTCACGCTGCCGCTGCTCCTCGAGACGTTGGGCCTCTTCAAGCGCCTGCTTGGCCAGGTCTTCTCGACGTTTAGCCTCCTCGATCTCCTTGGCGCGCTGCTTCTTGGCTTCTCGTCTGGCCTGCTTCTCACGTTCCACGTCTTCCTTGTGCTTCGCCGCCGCTACAGCGTCTGCTGTCGACAGTGCGTCGGGTCCCGATGGCCCGGACGGACCTGGAGGAGTGGACTCCCTCGACGTCGGGCCACTGCCGTCTCCCGCTCGTGAAGTCGACGACGTTCGCTTCTTGGACGGTTTGCGCTTGGACTCGGAGCTGGCGGCGTCCGGCTTGGGCTCGGCCAGCGGAATTCGAGGAACTTTGGGCACTGCACCGACCAGGGGAGCAGACGTCGCGACGGGGGCTTGCACCGCCGGCTGAGAGACCGAAGCAGCTACTGACGGCCGACTCGAACTCTTCTTGCTCGGCTTCTTGGCATCGCCCATGGACGGCGGGCCCTTGGGCTCCGACATGCTGCTACGACTTGGGCTGGCGACTCCAGGATATCTCTGCGTCGGTTCGTGTTGAAGCGACGTGCCATGCCACGCGTGACTCGGCCGCAGAATTAGCGTCACACCGAAGCACTCGTTCGCATTGCTGCTACCGCTGCAGGCTCAGATTTACTGGTGAATGTACGCACTCGGTTTGCTCTTTGCGCTTACGGGTGGAGGATGTCGGCCATCGTGAGCGTGCGCGTGTTGGTAGCGCGGTTCTCCGAGCTCTCTTGAAGCGCTGCCAACGGAGGGAGCTGTGTACGAACCGGAGGCGGACTGGAGCAACTGACTCCGTCGAGGCACAGCAACGCCTGAGACAACACGAAGGACAGGTCCTCTCGGTTCGCCGCCATGGGCTCCACGAACCCCATGCGCTCCACGATGCGAGCGATCCGACCCGTGTCCGTCTCGAAAGTGAAGACGAGCTTGGACGTCACCACGAGCACGTTCCCGACGAGTGCAGCCACTAGCAACCGGTCCGACAGGACGTGCGGGAACACCGACTCGATCGTGTACGGCGTGATTCGAAGCGCGTAGCTGGCGGTGGAGCGGATGACGCACGCGCACTCGCGGTCCTTGTACTCGACGGGCAACGTGCTTTTCTGCTGAAACTCCAGTACGTCAAAGCACTCGCTCAGCGCTCGCCATCTCCGCTGCACGTATCGTCCGCCTACTTGTGGACTTCCCGCTCTCTCGGGCACGAAAACCTGTGCAATAAACTCGTCCTGAGTGTGTCCCGAAACCCGCTCGAGCTTGCGTTCGCCGCGTAAGTGATACCCCTTCGCGAAGACGTAGTAGTAGTCGTCCACCACTCGCTGGAGCGCCGCGTGACCCCGCGGGTTGCTGCGCGGGAGCAGCGTGGGGCTCTCCGCCGTGTCCGTGAGATTCTGCAGCTCGTTCAGCTCGTCCACCAGTCGAGTGCGTTCGTCCTCCAACATGACCCCGTAGCTGCGTCCAGGAGCTTCCACCGGTTCGTCCAGCAGTCCGAGCATGCAGTTGTCCGCGATGAGCGCCTTGCCTAACAACGTCTCGAGTTTCCTAGGGTCCTTTACTATACTAGCGAACGCTCCTACATAGTCCACGTCGAACTCGTACTTGCAGCACTTGCCCTCTGCGTTGAACGAGAAGGTGATGCCGATGTCCGGCTCCACCTCCTGGCCGACGAGTTGCGCCACGAGACACTCGTCCCCGATGATATGCGGGAAGACCGTCTCGATGGTGTTGCGTAGCACCTGGAGCTTGAGTTTCGCCTGCGTTCGGATGACCACCGAGTCCTCCGCCACCACGATGTCGTAGGACGAGAGCGTGACTCGGATGAACTTGATGAATGTTGAGTACATGATGATCTGCTCCGCCATGACGTCCGGGCCGCGTAGGTCGTTGCCCACGTCCAAGTCCGGGGCCACTGCCTGGTGGTATTAATAAAAAGCGGCCTGCTAAGGTGGACACGTTTTGCGGTAGTGATGAGTAGAACGGATTGGGATTGGTTGACGAAGAAGTGGTTAGGGTAGAGATTGGCTGGCGAGATTTACTTAAAAAGTACGTACCGATGCCGGTGGTTACGCTTCGTAACTTACGAACGCCGATTTGAGGTCACCTGCTTGACACTAATGGACGTTCGTGGCTTCAGGGCCGCAACTTTTTGGGATCCCTCGCTGCATCGACAAGCGCGAATTTGCTATTAACTGGCTAGCTTCACTTAGCGGCAACGGATAAATTATGCGATTGCAGATGAAGTTATACAGGAATGTAACCAGCCCAAGCGATTTGTTTTGCTATCAAGTTGAAGCAAATATCCGTAATTTCTGCAAACATGAGGTCATCGATGCCAATACACCATCGGATACAACCTAGTAGTACTCTTACTTCTTGCTACTTCTCCGTATAATGCACGCGAATTGAGTTTTATCCCCAGTCACATGTCAAGCGTGAAAGATGCCGGCCACCGTCATCGTGCACGCGCCAGTCGCGCGCTTTTCCGACACGTCAAAAGTCGTTGCCATTTCTCGCGGCGCAATTGGGGGTAGAATTGGTGTGACGGGGTACGGACTGAAGCAACTCACGCCGTCGAGAGAAAGCCGAGCCTGCGATATCACGAAGGACACGGCCTCTCGGTTCTGGAGCAACGCGGCGATGGACTCGACGAAGTCCATGCGCTCCTCGACGTGAGCTATCAGCCCCGTGTCGGTCTCGATCGTGAACACAAGCTGTGACGGGACGACGAACAGACTCCCCGCTAGAGCTGTGACTAACGACCTGTTTGACAACACGTGCGGGAAAACTAACTCGAGACTGCGGAGCGTTAGCTGAAGAGTGTAACTCGCCCTAGAGCGAATGACACACGTAGCCTCCTGGTCGTTGTACTCGATGGGCGATGCGCTTGTCTGCTTGAACTCGAGCACGTCAAAGCACTCACAAAGCCTTCGCCATCTTGTCTGAACGTATTTTCCACCTAAGTGTGGATCCTCCATTCTGGAAGGCGCAAAAATCTGCGAGATAAAATCTGCCTGGACAAGCTCTTGGTTGCCGGTACTTCGGTACCCATTCTCAAACACGAGATAGTAGTCGTTGACAATCCGCTGGAACAGCGCGTCGTTGTGGATGTGAATGAATTTACTTGGCACAAACACTGACGGACCGTGCGGAATCCCAGCATCGGATTTTGTGCAGTTTCGCAGTTCTTCCAGCTCTTCCACAAGGCGTCTTCGCTCGTCTTCCAAGGCGCTTTCAAGAGTGGAGCAGGGAGTACCGGCTTGAAATTGCGGCTCCCTGGGCTCCTTAAGGACGCCAAACATGCAGTTCTCGGCTATCAGCGCTCTCCCAAGCAGCATCTCCAGCTTTACCGGGTCCTTGAGGATACTGGCGAAGGCCCCCACAAAGTCCAAATCCATTTTGTTTCGGCAGCACTTGCCGTCCGAGTTGAAGAAAAACGTGAGACCGATCGCAGGCTCCACCTCCTGACCCACCAATTGTGCCACCAAGCACTCGTCACCAATGATATGGGGGAAAATCATCTCGATCGTTTTCCTCAACACCTGGAATCTCAGCCTCGCTTGCGTCTTGATAACGACCGAGTCGTCGCCGCTACGATATCGTAGGACTGCAATGTCGTCCGAATAAACTTGATGAATGTCGAGTACATGATGATCTGCTCGGCCATGACATCCGGACCTCGCAGTCCGTTGTCCACGGCCACCTCCGGATCCATGACACTGTGCAAGAACTGCCTCTGGTGCTGCTCCCTGTCACCAGATTGGTGAAAAGCAGCAAGCTGCATCAGGTTGCACAAGAAGGAACGACAAGAACTATTCATATTTTCATATCTAGTAGGCTAGCGTACCAACCTTCTCGGAGCACGACTCCTCGCCTCACTCTCTTAAATTTCTACAACAAGCAGAGCAACCCCACTGAGCCATTTTGTTCGAGCTTCTTCTCTATCCACCCTAGCTTCCTCGATTAAGCAGTACCAGGAGCCTGACTACGAGAACGAAGTCTGCTCTCGGAGTAAGTGGCACCATATTGCAACCGAGCAAGAATGAGCGACAGTGAGATGGGAGAAATCTCCCCGGGTACACCCCAGTAGCAAGGGGCTCCGTTGACCGCTGAAGAAGTTCATGCGCTTCGATCGATCCTGGTTAACTTTGAAGGGATCAAGACACAACTGGGGAAAGTTAGCAGCGACCAAGTCGGCATCACAAGTGCAATGACCGACTATGCGCTGAAAAGCGATGATCAGCACCTTGCTAGTGCGAAATTGCTGAGGGAGAACCAACTCCTGTTACAAAAGCTCGTGACGCAAAACCAAACGGTGACGCAGCAGATACATGCTGAGTTGAGCAAGATCAACGCCCGCATCAATGTCATCACGGCAGAGATCCAACAAATGAAAAGTGAAACGAGTCTCGCCGTGGAGAACATCAACACGCTGAAAGACACCGTGAACAAGATGGAGCCTGGTACACTTGTGTTCGACAGTGATGATCTCTATCCAGAATGGGATGTCACTGGGCCTGCACCTGACCACTTCGAACAGTACGAGGTCGCCGCACTTGAGCGACTCGTCGACAAGTGTTTAAAGCAAAAAGAGACGCCCATATACGGAGGCGAAGACAACGAAGACATCGAAGTGTACGCCCTGAATATGACCATGTGGTATGGAGCATACGGGCTACATGTCACGCATCCACAAGTAAACGCACGCGTCGGGCAGTTGGCCAGTTTTTTTCGACTGCAAGCAAGGCACCAAGTCGCTCGACTCGTACATCGAAGAGTTTATCCGCCTCGGAAAGACGGACAATGTGTCGGAACACTACAAAATGATTCTCTTCAAGAAGGGCCTTAAATCGACAAAACTCCGAGAACTACTTCAAGTCCGCGAATTTGACACACTGGAGGACCTCTTGGACGGGGCACGTGGCCTAAATCCAAAAGACAGCGATTCCGACACGTCTAAGGCGGCTAGCAAGCCGGCCAAGAAAGCACCATCGACTCCAAACGAGCCTAAATCTCGTGGAAGAGGTGGTCTACGCTGCTCGTCAACGCGCTGCTCAGAAGTTGGGCACACGGTGGACCAATGTTGGGCGCTGCACCCGGAGCTGAAGCCGAAGTGGCTGCAAAACCGAGAGCGTTCGAGTTACAATGCGGCTGTTGCGGCGGTTGTACCCGACAGCTCAGGAACCGAGCAGAAACTATGGGACGTTCTGGCATCAATCCAATCGGACCTGTCGA
>JAIKVD010001369.1:0-11310 GCA_024679075.1 Phytophthora uliginosa | reverse complement strand
TCCGAGGGGGAGGAGGCGGACGACGACGAGCCGGAGGTGGTGGAGGTGACTCCGCCCAGAAGCAGCAAGAAGCGCAAGGCGGCCACGTTGGACTTGTCCCGGTCGCCCCCGCCGGCGGCGAGGAGGAAGACGCTGAAGGAGGACACACACACAGTGCGCAACTATCTGGCAGACAGGCTGGAGGAGGTGCAGGCGCTCCCAGCGGATGGATACAGCGTGGCCACCCACAACAAGCTCGCGACGTACGTGAGGAAGGTGTTTGCAGCAGCTGACACGCTCGACGACTGGCAGCCGCGGGACGACCCGACGCTCGCTCGGCTGCTGGACGAGATGGAGAAGCGCATGGGTGCGTTCAAAGAGAGCGTGGCCCAGCTCAAGCGGTGCAAGGCCGTCAGCGACTGGCGGAAGGAGATGACGGCGTCTGCTTTCGTGCCGAGTCTGGACCTCGTGTCGATGCCGCCGAAGACCGACGTGCGCGTGGAGCCTACAAGTGCAGGATGTCGATCCCCTGCAGAGCTGAAGGCTCTTGCGAAAATTGGGATCCAGACTTGTAGTAAACTACGGGTGGACACTTCTAGCCAAGATGAGCAGAGGCAAACGTACTTCCAGCCGCTCCTTGAAACGACGACAAAGTTCTACGCAGCACTTGCGGCGACTTCATGCCGGGTTGTGAAGCCTGGCGATGTCAGCCAGTGTAATCATAACCTGCGGATGCTATCACTCTTAGGTGACGGTGCCAGCATGACAAGTACGAAGTGCGTATAGCTCGAAGAGCTGCTGTATTATGTTCGTTTGGCGATGCACGAGCACGTCGAACTCCGCGGAAAAGCGGCGAAGTAGGTGCTTTTGGTTGCTGTTTTGTGCTGTACCTCAATCCTAGTTATAACGGAGGATGATGTTGTGTATGTACAGACTAGTCGTCAACCTTCTGAAGCTTTTCCCACCCTCGAATAGACCAGATTTTGTATATCCAACACGCTGATCCAAGCCACAGTATCATCAGCACAGCATCATGCACATTGATTCGACCCACGTACGTTGCGTATTTGCATCGTTACTCAGTAACCCAGGGATTTTGACAAATTCGACAACTATTTAAGTTGCAGTTATCGGTTGGTCGGCACTGACGCACTTGAAAGATCTTGTGCTGGGTCACGACGGAACAATGAACGAACGCCTCACATAACAGTGGCTCACCGAATGGCTACGTGGGCAATTTGTACAACGTGCTGGCAGCGCGGCATCCTGGCCGCGGCTTGTGCTGCCTGATTCGAATTCAAATTATTTTTGCCAACTGAGAAAGGAAGAAATCTTAGTTTTGACACATTTCAAACACCCGCTCCAATCTCTCCAGCCAAAGTCAAAGTCGTCCAGTGTGGGGCAAACTGCACAAGGGAGGCAAGTACCCTGGCAAAATGCTAGTATCAGCAGACTAGTTCAGCAAGCCGCTTACCTAGATGGAACCATTCCGGCTCAGTTGCGTCTTCAAGTTGAAGGCCGCCTGCTGCTCTGGCGCTTCCTCGCTCGCCAATAGTGTCTGCACAGCAGCCGCCACACGCTCGCGCTGCACGACCAACCTCAGCGCCACGTTCGAGTCATCAGTTGCTCGCTTAAGCAGCGCCACTAGAGCCCCAGCTGCAGCAACACGGACCATCGAGTACTTTCCGTCCGCCACACCGAATGGCCCGCAACAGGTCTCAATTATGCGCTCCACAGCACTGATTTTGCCTCCGGCGAGCGCCTCAACTGGAGCACGATCCGCAACAGCAGCTAACGTCTGGAAAATGGCCTTGCGGACGCTCCAAGCAGCCAGGTGAGGTGATATCACACTCGCACAAAGCCAAACCATTGCCTCTGAAGCCGTATCAGCATGCCCACTGTTTATTGTTGCTTGCTCAGTAGTCGCGGGAGGCCACATTAGCGCAAGTGCCTCAAAAGTGCACTTGATAAGCAGCGGGGGCAACACGTTAGTAGAGTCTTGTGTCTCGGTTTCGACCTGGGCGATCCACTCAGTAAACGCACTCCGCAACGATAGCACATTGGAAGCGCGCAACTGGCTCTGCTCACCAGGTATCAAAGCAGAAAACTTGCCCAGATTAATAATGGCACTCTCAAGGTATGCCAAATCGTTGTTCTTCCAGGCGCGAGCACACTCGTCGACAAGAAGCAGCGATAGCAGTTGCACCCACTCCCCGTCAGGTGTCTCCGTTTCCAGCTTCACAGCCGCCAAAGCGACGATTGACTCCAAGATCACACCCTTGCCTCTCCAAAGGCGGCCAGGAACAGCGTCAATGAGTTCCTGCCAGATACGCGCAATCTGTTCAGTCGACGACCTTGAGCGATACGTTGCGCTCGCGAAGATGGCTTGCAATGCGCGTGCTGCCTGCCGGCGAGTATCCCAAGCTGGATGCGCCAACAACAGTGCAATAGCACGAAGCACAGCATCCAGCGAGCTAGATGAATACAGCACTGTTGGAGGTAATTCGTCTAGCACAGCCACCCATGAGTTCTTAAGCGCGTCGGTGGCAGCAAACTGGCCGATAAACGCAGCGGGGAATACGTTGGTGCTGTACCAGGTATTGCGCAGATCATTGCCCACCACCGTGTCCGCATCTGCGATCGGCGGTACTTTCTTCACGAGCTCCATTGTCGCTAGTGCGCTGATCAAAAGAAACCGGCTTGTGTAAACTTGAAGTGCTTTTGGCCGAGTATCCTCTGCCTCATCGTTCATGGTCTCGTCGTCACTATGGCTCTGGGGAGAAGATGAAGGACTCGGAGTTTTGCTGTTGCCTGGCTGGTTGAATGCGTTAAACGCAAAGATACCTGACCGGACATAATCCCTAACTGTAGGTGCGTCTACCAGTGGGCACAAATACGCGGCAGCTCGACAGTAGCTTTGAATGACCAGTCCATCCGTCAAACCTGACGTCGCAGTCACAGTTGAGCTAGCACCTTCAGCGGAATTACCTCCACTCGCCCCGCCGTATCGACTTTCTTCATCCCCATACTGATCATTTTCTGCAGCAGTCTTCGCACTGACATACGGGATGAACACACGACGCAGCAATAACTCTGCGCCGCTGCATTTGCGGAGCTCGAATGGTAGCTCGCCTGCAAGTGTTACCACAAAATTGGCGGTACCCACTCGGGTGTTGAGCCCCACACCAAATTTGAGCAGATTGGCTACACCACGAACAAGCTCGGTGACCACTGTCACGCAACCTACTGATCCGGCGAGCTCTTTAAGCCGAGCTGTTGTCAACTCCAGAAGTTGGCCAACAGGCCCTGACTGACTAATTGAAACCCGCAGGCGCTCCAGTTGATCTTTCTTTTCCACATGAAATTGTGCATACTGCAGCTCCGGCATTTCCAACGACGACAAATATTCTAGCAGTTTGAGTATCAGAGGCGCCAAACGGTCCTGGATGTCAGTAGCCTTCAATGTCTTAACAAGACGCAGCAATACGCCAATGCTCAGCGCGCGGCAGATAGTGTTTTTGCTAACAATCCCATCCTCAATCAAAAACTCCAACAGTTGAGAGCAGCATAGGGCATCATTTGCAGCCACACGCAAGCTTAACTCGCCTAAGTAGCGATAAAGCTTCACCCCCGACAGCGCAACCGCTTCCATGACGTCATCTACAGCGCGAGACGCCGTTTTCCACAGTCGTAAAAAGTCATCTCGTAAGTTATCTGCTTCAGCACCGTTCAGCAGGTCAACAAGGGCAAGGCACGCGGCTTCGCGGTACTTAAAATTCCTTGCGTTTTCTAGCCGAGCCAAAGCAAACTGGAACAGAAGCGTCCAATTTTGTCGAAGAGAGGCTTTTTCTCCCTGTGCAGTAGCGACATTCGCAGTGCTGCCTTTCGCGAACTCCCACAGATTGCCCATGACTGCCGCCACCTTGGTGTTTGAATGGAACTTGAGCAGGAATAACCAAGGCACCAACTTGGCTTTGTTGGAGTAGCCTTCGGCCATCCACTGACTACCAGCTTTGGCGACGATCGAAGCTCGGAACGACTTATCTACCTCAACAAAGGAAAACATACTGGATCGCAGATTGACAATTGACGAAAACGACACTGCAAACGCTTCCCAAATTGGATCGACTGTGCTCAGGTACAGCAGCGCATACATAAGCTCTGGGTCACCAACGTCAGCTGCAACATTACTAACCTCACGGTACGCTGCGTTTTCAACAGTAGAGCTTGGCATTGAGGATACAGTAGCAGTTGCAGCTGGCTCAACGACATTAGCATTGCTGGTGCTAGCGGCATTTTCATCATCGTCAGCAGCGGCATCAGCAGTAGACGCGAAGGCTCGAAAGCACCGCAGGCGACGGAATAAGCTTTCGCTAAACTGAAGACCCATCTCGTCACTTGGCGCATGCAGTCGGAGATAAGCAAGTCCTTTGACTGAGCTTTCCTTTGATACTTCATTTGCATCGCTCAGCATGGTAACGAAAAATTCGTGCACCTCCAGCACCAAATGCGAATACGCAGGAGATATCAGCACGCTCTTCCAAGACTTTAATGACGATAATACGCCACTTTTAGCGGGTGGTGGTGTTAGGCCAGCAGCACACATGCACAAGAGCCATATTGTCGCATTCCGACGATGTTTAGGCTGTCGGGAGCCTGCATAATCGCCCAATACACGCTCGAATATGGCAGCTGCGCGATTCTCAGTGAACACGTTGTATTTGGTGTTGCGGTCAACTGAAAATAATTCTTCAGCATCATGGGATCCAAGTGCAACGAGAACTTCCCCTATGTCAAACTGCAATTCAGCATCAATCTGATCTCCGAGATTAAGGAGAGCTTCCAGGGCCTTTTCAAGCCCATTAGACACCTCTATAGGTGTCCCAGTACCGGGTAAACCTGATACTGCGCGACCGAGATTTTCGATGGCGACACGCTTTAAAACTGCCAGTTTGGGCAGTAGTTGCTCGTCAAAATGGACAGTCTTCAGCTTCCACTCAATCACGTGCTTCAATTCGTCAAGCGTCGTGGCCTTAAGTCGATTCCAATCGCTAGCAACAGTAGCCACAGAGCTCTGCATACACTTCGTCAGAGCTCCTGCAAGACCAATACCATCCATTACACTTCGTAGCAGTGCCACGTACTCGTTCTGAGCAAGTTCACTTCTTGGATATGATGCGAAGTTTGAACCCTCCTTCACCTTGCTCTCGAGGAGATCGGTCATTTTTTGGAAACACGACAACAGTAGCTGCAATTCTTCTTGAGAAGCAGCATCCACAAGGGCTGCATCACATCCAACGTAGCCCAACGCACTTCCAAGAATGTAGAGGACGCCGGATTGTTCCTGCTCCGACGAGCTATCGGACTGAAGCTTGTTCATACCAACCTCGACAAAGTTAGATAACACTCGGCTTACAGAGAGTGCCCCAGCACTGCATGTGCACATAACTATCGTCGCAATGTTCAAGAGGAATGTGCGGTCTTGGCTGACTGCCGCAACATCGTAAAGCTCCTTCACGTGATGAACCAGTACAGCACTAACACTTTCCGGATCAAACGCGCACACCTCCACAACTGCGCTGGCTGCCGTCTCGAACACTGAGGTTGCTGTTGCTGAAGCAGACTCGTTGTGCTCGGCTGGGCTCAGAAGCGTGTGCAGTATGTACTCCACGATACTCCTCCGATCATTTACATTCTCCGAAATGAGTTTCTCTTGAGAAGCTTTCATAATCTCGACACAAAATCGCACACAACTTTCGGCTGCGTCGACATCGTGCATACTTTTCTTTAGATCCTTCTGGGCAAAGTTTGCTTCTAGACTTTTTGCCAGTGCACTCGAGGATGGTAACGGCTGTGCAAACAAAGCTTTGTTCGACAAACGCCGGGTGTCTTCGTCAGGGGAAGCCCCTAGACGCAGCACAGCAAAGCGCATAGTGATGCCATCATTTACTGCGGCCATAGAAGTCAACAATTCAGCACACCAGGCAGCAATAGCAGTTCGTACACGCGCATAGTTTTTGGTAGGTTCAAAAAGCTTTGAACCGTTCAGCAGTGCAACAAGCTCGTCTTGAACTTTGGTCCGTACTTCGGGCGTGGCTGCTGCAGCGTACGCGCCTGCCAATGATGTAAACGCCTTTATAGCGTTTGCACCAGCACCAGTGCGGTGCTCTTCCTCCGAAAGGCAACGCACAAGCAGCACCTGGAAGGCCTGCTCAGATGCTGACACTAGCGAAGGCGCACGGGTCCCAAGTACTGACAGGGATTCGTATATTCCTTGGCGAAATTCGCGCACAAATTCCGCGCTCGACGCCTCGCTCTCCGTATGTGGATTCATCAGCAAACGTAGCAGAGTCGGAAACAGTACAGGTCCAAGCAGACCCTCCAGCAACGCTAGTTGGCAATGGTGAAATGTCCACTGGCACAACCGCACAGTCGCTAACTTAATCTTGTTATCCACATTCGGTGGTCGCGATGGCTCAGTACCAAACATCAACTGGCACAGCAGTTGCAACATCATGGGCAGCACATTTGTTGCTGTTTCGGATGCTGAAAGCAGAGTCAGTGCCTGCAGAATACTTGGATCGGCCAACCGCGTACGATTCGCCAACAAAATTGCATCAGATCCCTCGAAAGCCCCGGAACTTTGCGCCACTTGACTGCCCAGCACCAGCGTCATTAGCCTACGCATCGCATCAGCGTTTTCCACTTCCTTTTCTTCGTATTTGAGCACACGAGACAGCTGCTCATCGCTGAAACCTTTCACTGCGTGGTGGAAGGACGCACTACCCGCGAGGTAAATCGGAATTTTGTGCCTGGTGGGGATCCCCATTTCATTAACAAGCTTCAGAGCGTGTTGCTGCCGTTCATAAAGAGCTTCACGCTTCAACTCTGGCACCTTGACGCGCTGCAGCCGCTCCATTCGCGGCGTCATCAGGCCATAAACCGTCGTGTCCGCATTTGCCGACGAGGGGAGTTCATAAAGCACCAGATCCAGCAAAAAGTCCAGCACAACTTCCACATTGGCGTCGCTCTCGTACACAGTTTCCACGTCCCTGGTCAGCGACTCCCCGCTCTCTTGTCCCTGCTGATCTCCCTCAGCTCCAGATGCGCTCACTCTGCTCGGAAAAATAGCAGCAGCACTGACAGGCAACGCGCGCACTAGCAGCCTGAAGAACGTCTCCTGCTGCGCGCCAGAAAAGCTCAAGAGTTTCTTGGCGATTGCGGCCAAGACTGTCGCCCGCTGCTCGGTCGACGCAGCTTCAAAGCCCAGCTCTACAAACGTATTAACACAACAGAATTAGTGCCATATAATAAGAATAAATCTATCGAGAGAGCTCCTCGCCCACCGATGAAGAGCAAAGCGAGGTTGTACGAGAATACGGAGAGCTCCGACTGCTGCAGCACTTGACACAGCGCGTCCAGCGGCAGCACGGGGCGCGTCAACGCCTGCAGCCGCGTCTTGATGTGGGAAACCACCTGCAGGATCTGCAATAGAATGCAATATTTAACGTATTATAATATTATAGAGGTCAAATAATCCAATCGGTACCTTGTCCTTGAGCTGCAGCTCGAGCGGTGTCGCAAGCGAGCGCGGGAAGAGCGACAGCAGCTGCGGCAGCAGCGACTGCAGCACCTGCAGCATGCGCTCATCGTCCACGCTCGCCAGGCGGAACAGCACGCGGTCCAGCGCCTCCACGTCCTTCTGCAGGTCCATCGCCCAGAGTGCGGAATCGAAAGTGAGAGTGCCACGTCTTAGATTCATAATCAAAAAGAGGAATGATGGTCATTGATTTTAGAATTTGAGAGAGTAAAAAAAGAGCGTCCACGAGGACACTTTTTTGCTACGGCCAGAGGTGCCACGTGAACTCCTTCGTGTAGTCGAGCGCTTGCACCCAGAGCGCAGCGTCGCGGGGCTCGGCGGAGCGGAAGAGCAGCGCGTCGTGGCCGTAGAAGAAGATCTGGAAGGCGACGATGGAATGTTGTTATGTTAGCTGGAAAGTGCTACAGAGATCAGAGACTTGGGCGCTCGCACCTTGAACATGTTGGGGTGCTTGCGGTGGATGGAGGCGCCTGTGTACATCGTGAGGGGGAAAACTTGCGGCTCGGCTCTCGACTTGCGATGAACGCGGAGCTCTCCAGTCAGCACCGACAGGTGCAGCGAGCAGCGACTCCAGAGTCGGAGCATGTGGAAGCTGGGCGAACAGAGAGGCACAAGAGGATGAGTCCTAACAGCACCAAGCTAGTGGCACATGTAACTTGAGATCACGAACGTACAGGGCATCTCGGCGCATCTGCAGCTCCCCCGTGGCGTTGGAGAAGAGCAGGTTGTGCGTGTGATCACCCACACCGCGGGACAAGCAGATGCTGTTCGAGAAGAGCAGCGACGTGTTATTGCGGCGGCTTGCTGTCCTTATCGTGTTGCGCTCTCCAGCGTAGCCATCGTCCCCACCGTCCTCCGCGGCCACTGCGGCTGCAGGAAGAAACGCCGCATTGGACGAGCTCGAGGTCGATCCGGAGCCCATTGCCTGCAGCGTAGCAAAGAATGGCTGTACAACTCTGAAGGTGTCGCTGGGGTCAGAGCCATCTCTCCATAGGTTTTCTCCGTGTTTTCTTGGGCCTTCTTGAAGTTCTTGCTCCCCGTTGTTACCCCTCGGTTTATCGACACCAATGTCATTATTCAATTGTAGTCTGTTAGGTAGTATTATCCTCTAGAAGGGTTTATGGCTGGGCAGCTCATTCGCACTGATGGGCGGGGAGGAACAGGCACTGGCGGTGACGGAGGAGGCGTGTCGCGTCTACGTGGGGAACCTGCTGCCCAAGGCCAAGGAGAGCCACCTCACGAGCAAGTTCTCGCGCTTCGGGACCATCCACAGCGTCTGGATCGCCCGCAGGGTACGCGCGCAGGCCCCTGACACTCACTGGCTGAGCCTTCCGTTCTGACGCTCTGCTGCAGCCTCCAGGCTTCGCGTTCGTGCGGTTCGCGACTCCCGACGCCGCCCAGCGAGCGGTGGAAGTCTGTCGCGAGGATGGCGCCATGGAGATCTTGGGGAAGGCTGTGCGCGTGCAGATGGCAGGGGACAAGGACCGGAAGTACTCGATAGGGGGCGAGGAGCAGCAGAGCCAAGCTGAGAGCCAAGACAGAGCAAGGGAGGGAGATGCAGACGCAGTGGAGAGGCGGACCCATGACCGCAGGAGGAGAAGAAGAAGAAGTCACAGCCCCGGATGCCGTAGCAGGTCCAGCGACTCTCACGGACGACTTCGACGCAGGAGCAGGAGCAGGAGCAGTGGGGGAGGTGAGAGACATCGGCGGAGTGGCAGAGAGAGGAGTCACAGGCGATCGAGAAGCAGCAGCAGAGGGAGCTATCGTCGTGGAAGACGTGAGAATTGGTCGAGCTCGAGGTGGGAGCGGAGAAGCACAAGCAGGTCAAGGTCAAGACGACGAGAGGCAACTCGCAGTCGAAGTCAAAGCTGGATTAGCAAAGACCACGGCGAAAGGAGGAGGGGAAACTCACGCAGCTCAAGCCGCGGTCGAAGATAAACGAGATAGCGCTAGGGGCCCCCTAACCGAAGCCGCGCTATTTGCACCGGAGTTCTCATGATACTTGGCATTGGGGTGCAGTAGTGAATCACTAGATTGCACTACAACTCGATACCAGCATTGCGGTTGATGAAATGACCGCAGTCACTGTCCGTGCTTGGTGTTAACTGGTGAAAGATACTTTTCTTGCGACCACCGTCACGTTGAAGTCTGCAGTCAACGTCTCCGAACTGTATCCATTGCGACCTCGATGTCCACGACGACGACGATGGAGTCGTCAAAGACCATGGTTGTCGCCGCCAACTTGTCGGCGCTCTGCAGTTGTTCGCCATCACGCCACACAAAACCAGCCTTCGTCCAGAGCACACTTTATCCCGTTCAAAATTGTCGCGTACGTGATGATGAAAGCACCTTGTCCAAAACACGATCCCGATACATATGCCATATGATACTCCCGCTGTCCAGAACACAAGTTCAATGGAATAGATCCGACAGCGGTTTGTCAATCGAAACGAGTGAGCTTGGGCCATCGAGAATGGATATCGAAGTGCAGTCGAGAGGTTTGTCGCCTGCTGATGCACGCTCCCAGACGTGAACCAACTTGCTGTCTGCATCCATTGGGCATTCCTCCTCTGAGTCGAAGCGTCCCGTTGCCCACATCCCGGGCTGAACGCTAGTGACGTTCGTATCGCAGCTTCTCTTCGCTTCAACTTTCTTTTCTGCGCAGGTCGAGCGGCATTCTTCTCTATCTTCGCTTATACATGTAGTCGTTTGCGGAGGAGCTTGAACTTCACTCACCGATGATTCAGCGTCAATCTCGTTCGACTGTCGAATCTCCTCTCTGGTCAAAATGCCCTTTAACGGACGACCGCACGTATCGGTCTTTGCCTCAACTCTAGGCGAGGGCGACTTTGGTTCTGCCGTACACTCCAGAGCTAAGCCCTTGACAATACTGGCACCGGCTGATCGCAACAAGGAAGGGGGCCCTCTGCTTGGAAAGGGGATTTTGGTGTCACCTCGCATCGGTCGCGGCCGAGGGGCTACCTTTAATGGGATGACTGCCTTCGCGTCAAGGCGTTTTATCTGGGGCGTTCTGGTGCTAGTGCACATGCGTGCTTTACCCGCTCCAAGTTTCACGCGCGACTTATCCACACTGCTCCGCAGCTCTGAGCCCCGTCGCCGAGGAGCCGAACCTGACGCCTTTCCATCAGCTTCTAGTGTCGAATGTAGACTGGTGAGCACGGCGTGCTGCTCCAGTAGCTGCCTCTTGACATCTTCATTCTGTTTCTTGAGCTCCTCGCAGAAGTCCACGATCTTTGTGATCGCCACAGGGTCCGCTGCAGGGTCCGCTTTCAGCACTGGGGGCTGGCGCGGCTCAACTTCGAGCTGGTTCGACGAAGCGGTCGCCTTCGCATCCTCCAGTCTCTGCTGCAATGCAATCGTTGCATCTTCTCTATGATCCACATTCAGACAGTCGCCGTCCTCTCCACTAGCCCCTCGCCGTGCTGCAGCACCAACATTATCATAGTCCTCTTCACTCCTCGACCGGCGCCGCCGTCGAGACCGCTGCTCTTTCACTCGCTCCTCCTCCGCCAAGCGCTTCTTCTCCTCGATCTGCTCCTGCAGCCCTCTGAGATAGTCCTCCCTCGACTGCGACTGAATGCACCGCTTCCTGCCAGCCGCCTGGGTGTCGCTGGCCTCTCCACTGGCCGTCGTTGCCGCGCGCTCCAGCCCAGGGACAGTCGCGAATTGCTCGCCGTCGTTCTGCTGCGGGGCGCTCTGTGACCGCCTCT
>JAIKVD010001368.1:0-11311 GCA_024679075.1 Phytophthora uliginosa | reverse complement strand
GGCCCGTACGAGTGTGTCCAGCCGCTGCCTTCCAGCGCTGCGGGGCCGGCCCCGTACAAGCCGAAGCCCGGGCCGCGGCGGAATAGCGGCATTGCAACTGACGGGCGGACGGTTATGATACTGCACACTAGCGGTAGTGGCTGCTGGACGTGCGCTTCACCTGCCAAGATGCCAACTGCCGCTTAGAGATGCGGAGTGGAAATAGATGTAGAGACACGAAGAACAGCGTACTGTACCGTCGCTCGCTTGTGCGGTGTATCCTTGTGGCGCGGATACGAATGGATCCGTTCGTCTGCGCCGGAGCTCTGGAGTGCTTGCCCTGTTCCGTTACAAGGCTGTTCTGATTGTGAGTGCGCGAGACACGGGCTTTGCCTTGACTAATTTTGGTCCAGTCGAGCCTGTCATAGCTGATCTCGACTGACGTCAGAATTTCGAATATCTGATGGTCACTGCTAATCTGATAGTTAGTGTGTGGAGTATAGATGAGGTTAATGAGGTCGTATAGCATGATGCAAAATACCTTTGCTGAGGTAACATACCGGTAAATGTATCCGGGTAGGTGTATCTCGTCAAATCGGCTTGAGTTCGGACAGGATCACAAAATGAGACAGAAAAAGGCGTTGGGCGTTGGTCGTGATTGGATTTTGGGGACGCCGCCCAATCGCTGCCTGCCAGCGTCGAGCTTGGATTCAAAAGCAGTTGAACGAACCCGGTGCGCAGTCGGTGCGGCCTTACCACACTGCGGTTGCGGCCATAGCCGGTGCCAACGCGATGCGGCGGGCGCTTCAAGCGTCGATTTTTAGTCCGTCGGTTAATTTGAGCAGACCATTTTGGTGGGTGTGTTTACGCTTTGGCCCTACACTGTACCGGTAAGGTACGCTGACATGTTGGATTTCGTATGCGCTTAAAACCGGAACCTTCTGTTTTGGTCCGAGCGGAACACAATTATTGAATCAACTAGCGGTTATATGCCAGTTGTTGACGAGTTCCTTTTGAAGGCTGACCGGAAGCTAGCTTCCGGTCAGCTTTTAGAAAGGAAATGCTGTAACACACCTGCATCGAAGAAAAGCATCGTTAGTTTGTGGTGAAACATCATCCCACAATCCCACACGCGGCCACGGATATATCTACCAGGTCAGTGGTTATTGCGAGAGTGCATGTGCCCGAGAAGCGAATCAAGATCTCTGCCGTAGCTGTCGAGTTCGCAAAGCTGTTCAATTCTTTATTGAGAACGCCGACCAAATAAGCGACTTTACCGATATAGAGCCGTCGAGTCGAAGACCGTGAGTGATTCAGGGCAACTCCACCGCGACCCCTAGGTTGCTGTCTACCCGTAAATGTTCACCGATAACGAACTGGGACCATTTCCATTGAATTTGAGTTTTTTTTTGCGGTTACGTTACGTTCAGTTGCAGCTTTGCAAATGAGGCCACCTCGTGGAGATGAATCCCGCCACCCATTCCAAAATGCAAGTTCTCGCTTACAGCAGCGCTGGATTACCGTAGGCCACAAACTATTCGCTCCTGTACCATCGAGTTTTTGCTTAATGGCTCACACACAATGTACATGTACATGCTCTGGCCGACTGCCTCGAGTAGGCAATTCTACAACCGGCGACATGGTCATCGACATCGGTTCACGTGCGTGCAAGGGGCTCCTGTTGTGCTGTTCGACTCGTATTAGGTTACCCTGTCATTGCCGAACTTGAATGCATACTTTATCGCCAATGTGAGCAATGGTTCAACAACCTTCCTAGATTCTACTTGGTATTATACATGGCATTTAATGACCGCAATGGTCGCCTCACGCGTGTTTATAGCAGTTTGAATCGAGATTCTCGCCAAAAATCATCCGCGCGATCCGCTACGGAGCAGATGGAAGGGAACGAGTTCGTCGTTCGAGCTGCGTATTTTGGCGAGCTCACGAGAGTGCAAGAGCTGGTGCAGCAAGGTGTGGACTTGGATAAGGAAGAAGCGCTAAGGGGCGCTGGAATGTGCCACCTAGCGGTGGTGCAGTATCTTTCCGAACAATGCAGCGCAGACGTGAATTCAAAGGACGAGTATGGATACACGGCGCTGATGTTGGCGGCTAAGCACAGCCAACTTTGAGATGTTCGAATCTACTACGTAATACACCGCGTATGTTCTTATTTGAAAAAAAATAAAATCAAACGCGCTCAGGTACAATCCAAGATGATCTCCATCTCCAGTAGCACCACGGTTGAGCCCTACCGACGTCAACTTAGGTCAGTCTGCTTGCCTATGAAATCCGTGCTACTATTTGTCAATCTTCAAGTGATCCACGACCAAGAAAGTATGCTTCACAGAACTTGTCCAACGACCGCTGCAACGCGAAACACCGCATCGTCGTCTCAGCTAACGAGATGATACCTCCCTTCCTATCTTGCAGCTTTGTCGTCGACACATGAGAGGCAGCAACGAGTGAGGAAAACGCCGCACGACACCTATCGATATCGTCGCGTTCATTGACATCGATCTGCCTGCGAACCTGCTCGAGCCTTTCCCACAACGAAGTGTACTGCAGGATCATTGTGCCGGGTTCATTTACGTCACAATGCAGCGAATTCAGCAGCCCTTGCGCCGCCGCAATGACGTCGGGAATAGCCTCCCAACTCACCGCACCTGGTGTCGAAATGTCGGCGAGTTCCATCGCTTGGCTGGTGGTGCTCAGATTGGCCAGTCTCGCCAGCTCGTCAACCACCGTCGAGATCTTGATCCGCTTCTCTGGAGCCAGCACACACATCTTTCGGACTAGTTCCCACTGATCGTCCTCGCTGATCGTAGGTCGCGCCGGTAATGTGCCATGTGTGGCGTGATATTTCACCGCAGCTCTATCACCAACGCGCCACGGCAGACAAGGGCTCGAGTCTTTGCCCGATTTCACCACCTCCACAACTCGCAGTGCCTCCACAACGCACATACTCAAAGAGTACACATCCGACGCAAATGTCGGGCGCTCATTGGTATCCAGGAGCTCCGGAGCCACCCAATTCCACGCGCCTGGCACCAACGTTTTGTCGTCCTCACTTGCGACCGAGCTGAGACCAAAGTCCGTCACCTTCGCCTTCATGTCGCTCCCGATCACAATGTTGTTCCCTTTGAGGTCCCCATGGACGACGTCTCGAGCGTGTAGATACTGCACTCCCAACGCTGCCTCGTGCAGCTTGGACCAAAGTTCATCAGGGTGTTGTCGCAAGTAGCTAATCAAGGTTCCGTTGGTGGCATAGTCACAGACGAAGAACGGTCTGCCAATATGGCAGGCGCCGAAGAGCCGAACCACGTGAGGGTGGCTCAGGTTAAACCAAATGTTGACTTCGCGGCGGAACATCGCTACGGCCTCTGCTCGTTTACTAGCGCCCACTTCGGCTTGAGAAGCTGACGGATCGTCTTGAGAATTGCTGCACTTTTCCATGTGCTCGTGCAGCTTCAGCCACAGTTCCTCCGTTCTGCAGTACTCGTATTCATGGAAGACGTCTGCGGGGTCAAGCTCTGGCTGAGAGAGCTCGGAGCTCTCTTTGATCGCTAAACGCTCTAGTTCGCGGACAACAGAGTACAGACTGACACGTTTGTGAGGGTTTTGGCAGCACATGCGCCACACTAGCTCGCGTGCATCACCGGCAGGGCAGTTTGGAGCGTACCAAGAGTCTACATCCGTCTCTGGAGTCCAGTGGTTTTTATTGAACTGTGCCGGCCAATATTGGGCCGAATCATCACCACCACCCCACGGTATCATCCCGGTCACAGCTTCCAAAATGGATAATCCCAGTGAATACACGTCCGACTCTCGTGAGGGCATCTCCCCTCTTAAAACTTCAGGAGCCTGCCAGCGTCTCGATCCAATCAAAGTTGAGGTACATGTACTTGGAGTGGGCCTCTTCATCGAGTCACTCAACACGAAATTCGACAGCTTCGCCACACTATCAGCGCCGATCAATATGTTACTGCAGCGAAGATCACCGTGAACGATACCCCGCTCGTGGAGATACTCGAGACCCAATGCTGCGTCGTGCAAATATTTCCATGTTGTTGGTTTGTCCACTGAAGAATCATTGACTTGCTCGAGAAGAGATCCGTGGCCGACATACTCACATACAAAAAAATGCAGATATGGGCTAGCTTCACACGCGCCGTACATTTTAACCACGTTGGGATGTCGGAGTCGCTCCCACAGGAGCATTTCATCCTCGAATGACGAATGAGATGCGTCCGGAATGAACAACTTCACGACTACATCGGCATCGAGCCACTTGGCTTGGAATTCACCCCCGATATTACCGTTCCGACTGAAGTGACTCAAATCGATTTCAGATGGAGGAATACCGCACGCCAAACGAAAGGAAGACGAAGCCACTCTGTCAACGATTCTGATGGTATCCTGCAGCGGAGAAGGCAGAAGAAATGGCGTGAGTATACGCTGAATCTCCTGGTATCCGTGATCGGCCGCAAGCCGGAGAGCTGTACACCCGTCGCTGCTCTTGGCATTCACGCATGCGTCGTTTTGCTCAACGAGATACCGGACAACTTCAACTTTGCCGCTCTTTACGGCCCACATCAGCACTGTTTCCCCCTTTTCCGTTCTTGGCATTAACATGGGCACCGCATTCTTCGGCGAGATATCGCACAAGTTTAAGGTAGCCGTGTTTTGCAGCCCACATCAAGACGGTATTTCCGCCTTCATTCCTAGCATTCACGTCGGTGCCACATTGTTCAGCGAGATACCAAGCGACTTCAGGGTGCTCGTACTGAACAGCCGATATTAGTGCTGTGTCTCCTTTTCCATTCTTGCTATTCACGTCTGCACCACATTGCTCAGCAAGGCACTGGACGACTTCTGTGTTGCCTTTTACAGCAGCTTTTATCAGTGCAGTATTGCCCTCACCGTTATTAACGTTGACGTCGGCACCGCATTGCGCAGTGAGGTACCGGACGACTTGGATTTTATCGTTTCCAGCTGCCAACATCACTGCTGTATCTCCGTTTCCGTTTTTAATATTTACATCGACTCCGCATTGCTCAGCAAGGTACCAAACCACTTCAATCCTCCCGTCTTCAGCGGCCCACAGCAGTGCTGTATCCCCAGAGTTGGCTTTGGCATTGACATCTGCGCCGCAGTGTTCAAAGAGATACCGCACGATCTGAATGTTCCCTTTTCCAGCTGCTCTCATGAAGGCTGTGGCTCCCGTTTCACTCGTAGCATTCACATCTGCGCCACCTCGTTCAACAAGGTACCGCACGACTCCCATCATACGGTTATCAGCAGCCCACATCAGAGCTGTACTTCCCCCGTACTTGTCCTTGGCATCTACGTCTGCTCCGCACTGCTCAACGAGATATCTCACGATCTCAATACATGTATCACCTTTTAATGCGGCAAATATGATTGCTCTGGCTCCGTCTTCACTCATAACATCTGCACCACAGTGTTCGACGAGGTGCTTCACGACCTCAACGTTCCCACTTGTAGCATTCCACATGAGCGCTTGATCTCGGTCTTCGCGCCCCCCACTTAACTCAACAAGATACCCGACGAGCTCAAGTTTTCCGCCTTGGGCTGCCAGCATCAGTGCTGTACATCCGTCTTGATTCTGGACACTGATGTCTCCATCACGCAGTTCCGCAAGGTACCGTACGATTTCAATGCGGTCATTCTGAGCAGCCACCAGCAGCGCAGTGTCCCCACTCTCATTCTTCGCATTGACGTCAGCACCGCACTCTTCAGCGAGGCACCTCACGACTTCACTCTTCCCTGTGGCAGCGGCCCCCATGAGCGCTGAGTACCCGTTTGTGTTCCTGGCGTTCACATCGAGTCCGCACTGCCAGCAGCAGCGCTGAGGACCCATTTTCATTCGTACCATGGACGTCAGCGTCGCACTGTTCCGCGAGGTAGCGGACGACCTCAGTGTACCCAAATTGAACGAGGGCGGTGCACCCATTCTCGCTCCTGGTGTTGACGTCACCGCCGTGCTCTGCGAGATACCGGACGATTGCAACCTCGCCGCTTGAAGCGGCCCACATGAGCGCCGTGACTCCGTCTTCAGTCGTGAAAGCCACGTCGACGGCGCATTGCTCGACAAGGAACCGCACGACTTGGAGGTGGCCGCCTAGAGCGGCCCAGAGCAGAACCTCTCCTAGGTCGAGATCCGCCCTCGCAGATTCAATGAGCGCCGACGGCTCCATTTCGCGCCGATATCAAGAGTTGCGTAGGTGGAACTCACACGAACTGATTCAAGAAGAGAAATTCGACCACCCACATTGGGTCCAAGCTAGGAAGAAGGGTCAATACCGACCGAGTTGCTTGTTGAATCATAGCTGGGAATCAATATTTGGTTGAACAAAAAAAACAATTATTGTCAATTATATTGAAATTAGATTATCTACCTACCACACTTGGATCCAACCAATTATTGCAGATTCAGCTGTCTAGCTCTGGCTACAGCTTCACTTCAAGTGCATCACTTGTCAGCAGCAAGACGAGCCGGTAGCGAATGATGTTGGTGTCGGACTGAGACTGCGGACGCCTGTCGCCTGTCGGAGAGATTGCTGGTCTTGAATTATATCGCATCGTACCTGTAGAGCGCCACTGTAGTTGGACTCGGTAGAGTAGCCGTCCCGATAGCCAGAAGAAGTGCTGGCTGTTCCGACCTGAGGGGCGGATGGATCAATCTACTCCATCGGCAGAGGGCACAAGGTCGCAGAAGACAACTAGGATGGGGCCAGTATCCGTTCCGACGCCGACCGAGAAGAAGAGGGACCAATGCAGAGCAGGGAGTTCACGGGCGCGGGTGACCCACCACTAACGACAGCAATTGAGGAAGACCCAATTGCTGGGGTGCAGGGCCTCGAAGCCTTTCGCAGTGTAGTCCAACACGCCAAGGATGACAACAGAGACATCACGCTAACTATGGCCGCTGCGTATGGCCAGATAGAACTCGTGCGGTTCCTCGTCGAGCAATGTGGCGCAGACGTGAATCGAAAGGACGATGATGGAAACACAGCACTGATGAAAGCCGCTGAAACAGGACGCCTTGATGTGGTGAAGTACCTCGTTCAGCAACGCGGAGTAGATGTGAATGCGAAGAACAATGTCGGGAACACTGCTGTACGACTTGCTGCCGACCATGGTTTTCACGACATTCAACGAATACTCACGTCGTTGATCTCAGTGTCTGACGCTCAACCCCGCGGAGGCCACGGTAGCTTTCGTAAACGACTGGTTCGTTGGGTCACCAGCCTCAAGGAAAAATTGGTCAGTGCCGGGGTGTTCCTTCGGTGGCCTGGAATGCGGCTGCTATGTATTGGCGACGCAACAGAAATGGCTAACAGCGTTGTTTCGCCTTCGATTTATTCGCTCGGCTGCTCCTTTCCTCCGTCTGAAATCGAGTTGATCATGTTCAGAGAGAGCGGTAATATCGGGGGTGACTTCCAAGCCAAGTGGCTTGATGCGGATGCAGTCGTCAAGCTGTTCATCCCAGACGCATCGCACTCGGCGTTCAATGATGAGGTGTCTCTGTGGCAGCGTCTACGACATCCTAATGTGATTAAGATGTATGGAGCATGTAAGGCTGGCCCCCAGCTGCAGTTCTTCGTGTGCGAGTACGCCAGCAGGGGCTCACTTCTCGAGAATCTCATTTCCGCGTCGGTGGGGAAGGCGACAATGTGGAAATACTTGCACGAGGCAGCGCTAGGCCTCGAGTATCTGCACGAGCGGGGGATTGTTCACGGTGATCTTTGCTGCAGCAACATACTGATCGGCAGCGATGGCATCGCGAAACTATCGAGTTTTGCTCTGAGTGGCTGGAAGAAAGAATCACGTAAAAAATCCTCGGATGTTGTTGGATCCATGCGTTGGCAGGCTCCTGAGGTTCTGGACGGAATGGCGCCGTCGTATGAGTCGGATGTTTATGCATTGGGAATGTGCGTATTGGAAGCTGTGACTGGAAAGAAACCATGGGGCGATACAGACAATTCGGCGGCTAAGCATTTTAAAATGAAATGGGCTCCAGAGACTGGTGTAGATTCTTTGTATACTCCGAAGTGTCCTCATCATACCGCACGCGCTTTAGTCTGGCGCATGTGCTGTAAAAACTCTCACAAACGTGCCAACCTGGCGTCTGTCATCTGCGAGCTAGAACATTTAGCCATGAATGAGGGTTTCGAGCACTCTGAGTCGAAATATGCTACCACAGACTTGTTCGATGAAAACGAGAATGGCAAAATGAAAGAGACGTGGTTGAGGCTGCAAACGAGTATGGAGAAATGCGACAACGTCCACTATTGCCGAGCGTTCGTCGAGCTGAAGAAAATACAGGAGTGTCTGCAAGCGTCCACCATTCACCAAGAACTGTTCGCGCGTTTTCACGCGCTTCTCATTGAGTTTGTTCAAATGGTCACGATGTCGCCAGAACAAGTTGTAGTCATGCGGTTGTCGTCAACGCGCGCCACTACCAACAGCTACTACGCGATCCAATGGCGTATTGAGTCACTGATGGCATCGCTAGGTTTAAAAGACTCGGTGGATGCAACAACCGGGACAGATGTGCAATGGCAGCAACATCAAAACGAACAGATGAACTTCTTCGTGGCAGGTGTGTCGGACACTCTTCTTCTGCTACAGAATTTGAAGACGGCTGAAGAACGCTCGGCATTTCTGAGAGCGTTAAGAGCTGAGATAGAGACACCTCTTGGCAAGTACACGCCTGGTCAACTTCGGGTGATGAAAAAGGCGTACGAGGACATTTCCAGCAAACTTGGGGCCGACAAGTTCTCGGAACTCATACCAGAATGGTTCATTCCTTGGTACGAGTTGGTAATTGACGACTGGTGCTGTCTGGGCGAAGGTGGGTTTGGGAGCGTGTATCGAGCCAAGTGGCTGGACTCAGAGGTGGTGGTGAAACGAGTTACCTTGACTGGCTCGAATGGCAAGACAAATCCTTCCACTACGTATCATTCGAGTTTTTCGGCATCAGATGATCCATCGGCTACCCAAGCCGAAGTGGACGCTACTAAAAGAGCAGAGGCCGTAGCAATGTTCCGCCGTGAAGTCAACATTTGGTTTGCTCTAAGCCACCCTCACGTCGTTCGGCTTTTCGGCGCATGTCACGTTGGTAGACCCTTTTTCGTTTGTGAATATGCCACCAACGGAACTTTGATTAGCTACTTGCGACAATACCCCGATAAGTTGTGGTCGAAGCTGCACGAGGCAGCATTGGGAGTGCAGTATCTACACGCTCGAGACGTCGTCCATGGGGACCTCAAAGGGAACAACATTGTGATCGGGAGCGACATGAAGGCGAAGGTGACGGACTTTGGTCTCAGCTCGGTCACAAGCAGTGAGGAGAAGCCGTTGGTCTCAGGTGCGTGGAATTGGGTGGCTCCGGAGCTCCTCGATACCAATGAGCGCCCGACATTTGCGTCAGATGTGTACTCTTTGGGTATGTGCATCGTGGAGGCACTGCGAGTTGTTGAGGGATTGAAATCTGGGATGAAATCGAGTAATTTTCTGCCGTGGCGTGTTGGTGATAGAACAGCGGTGAGGTACCACGCAACCCACGGCAAGTTGCCAGCACGCCCTACGATCTGCAAGGACGATGAGTGGAAGCTGGTCGAGCGAATGTGCGTTCAAGAGCCGGCGGAGCGGATCAAGATTTCGACAGTTGTTGACGAACTGGAAACGCTAGCCAAGCTCAACACGATGAGCGAAGCGATCGATCTCACTGACACTTTACCATCGAATGCTGAGAGTTGGGAATCTATCCCTGAAGTGGTTGCAGCGTCGCAGGAGCTGCTGGCTTCTCTGCAAGAGACCCAACATGATGAAGCTTTCTCGCAGTACCTTAATTTGTGGAAACGGCTTGAGCAGGTTCGCACACAAATTGGTGGCAATCAGATCGACAAGTGTCGTGCGGCATTTTGTTCACTCGTTGCCGTCTCTCACGTCTCCACGACAAAGCTGCGATACAGGAAGGAAAGTCTCGTTTCGTTGGCAGAGACGACGATGCAGTGCTATGCGTTGCGTCGAAGATTGGACAAGTTCTGCGAGGCATATTTCCTTGCTTGTGAGAACATGGGCGATGTTTGAATCTACACCACGGGTACGAATGATCAAGTTTAACCGCCTACATGTAGTAAGCACTTGGCGGTTTGACTTGTGCACAAAAATCTGAACCGCGTGCTTGTAGCTGTACCGATGCTGAGTGAGGTTTGCTCAAGATTACTTATGCTACGCTGGTTAACTAGTTATCTGCTGTAGTGGCATCCGCACTGCCTGCTGCTCGCGACGTGCAGTATACTGGTTTCCTGACCGAGCGAGGTTGTAGCTGCAGAGCTCCGTTGGCATTGTTGTCACAACCTGAGTTTTTATAGTCTTCTCTCTTCCTTCCCGCTGGCTGATGTCAATACACGTACATGTATGATGTCCACGGTTTCTCCTTGAACTGATGCAGTGATCGCGGTGGCAGCAACATTAAAACCAGCAGGGTGATTTAAAATCGGCAGCTGATCCATTTCTGACTTCGATAAGGGAAATACACACCTGACCAACTAATCACCTTAGGTTGGACAGGCGTCGTCACCTTGAAGAAGACATTATCAGCAAGCTTGCCCCGCAGCAGCGCGTCCAAGTCCTTGGCCGACCATCGATAATTTCTCGGAGCTTACATCAGAATTGTTCACGAGTTAGACATTAACGCGTAGAATTGTCAGGATGAAGGTGTTTTTGGCAGCGTGTACATCGAGGAGATCATAATACTGAAGCAAATACGTGTTAATGACTTAGTGGACCCGCTTTCGTTCGCGCGCTAGTTGAGTTCTGACAAAGAGGTGTGCTTCTTACTGCGCTAGAAACAAATTAGACACACTAAAGGTGGGCACGGAAAACTTCAACAACGGGGGTCCAGATGCACGTTGGAGGGCAGCGTTAAACGGTGACCACCAGCTTCTTGCTGCTGACGGCGACACCCACAAGAGCGTCCTTGGAAATGACGACGCTGTTGTCGTCGGCGAGGATGTACTTGTCCGTCGTTGTGGTCGACGCAGCATACAGCTTTCCCCCAGTCGAGGCGTAGTAGGCCGATCCCTTGACGAGGTCGCTCGATATGTCCACGGTGCCGGACAGCGCGACGTCGAGGTCCGATCCATCCACATTGGACACAACGCCCACGGGCTGGCCGAACGACTCCACCAGTGCCACACGCTGGTTCTGAGCGCCAGCCCACAGACCCGCGTAGCCGATCACGGCGCCGGTGTCCGTGGCCACTACGTCCAGGGCGATGGAGCCGGCAGCGTTCGGGTCG